>JXSR01S012612.1:26834-37463 GCA_000969725.1 Ophiothrix spiculata
TATACGATTGCTTTGATGACCACCTCGAAGTCGTCATGTGATTGCAAGAAAGTCGTATCTGCAATGGCTGCCCTAAGTTATATTTATTTCACACATTGTCACAAGAATGTGAAAAATCTCTCAAAAAGTCCCTGCCTTATGTCAGTGGTTCTTGAAATGGTTCTTCAGGTGACACACAGTCACCTGAAGAACCATTTCTAGAACCACTGACTCAAGACTGGAGATTATACAGTGTGCAATCCAAATTTATGACAAATGGCAGCCAATGCAGATACGACTATCTTGCACTCACATGACGAAGTGAGACCAAGACATGACAAAGTTGAATACAAACAATCTCATTTACAGGTATATTCAGAAGCCCTACATTTGCCTGCAAGTGTTTTTTTTTCAATCATACAAAGATTACCTTACTGGGGAAGATTATTATATATACTGTATAAACCAAACGTTCTCTCCCCTGGGACTATTTCCTCCCAATCTGTTGTTTATTCACCTAGCCGGTCCATTAGGTGATATCTATCAAAGTGTCATTACACTTTAAGTTTCAATGTAAAAGTGGCAAAAAACGTGCATTTTCAATCCAAGATTGATAGCAAAGTGCACACAAAGGCGTTATCGGTAAATCATCAAAACACTCTGCCTATTTGCAAAAGGCATGTGTTTGGCAAAAAGTGTCTGCTGAAAGAGATCCATCATATAAAGTATAAACGAGTATATGTAAATATAAAATATAGTCGAATATACTTCCATTGGGGGTTAAATACCCAATGGAACTTAAGCATATCAAATCAAATCTTTATTTCCAAAACTTAAAATATTTTCACATCTTTAAAATCTGTAGTTACACTGTAGCAAACAATCAAAAATCATATGATTTATCTTTTTAGGTTGGTTCACAGGCAGACCCATAACCAAGATTTGTTCAAGGGTGCAGGGTATTTTTTAAGTGGACCTTTTGGCAGTTAAGTTTCGTTTTGGTCAAACTGTAGGTGACAGGCAAAAAAAAAGCATTTTTACAAATGTTTTGTGTAGGCCTGGTATTTAAAACATTTTGTATAGTAGTTTACCAAAAACTTGACCATCATTGACTTGTTTTGTGGTGTGAGGGTTCTTAGTTGTGGACCTTTTTGTATTTGTTGGTGGACTTGATTTGTACATTGTCAAATTAGGAGTCTAAACCCACCGTATTTGGATTAATAGAACCCTTGTTTGTTCGGGTGACACAAACCATTATGAGGGATATAACTACCAGTACAGTGATCTAGAATTAGTAGAAAGCGACTTACTTATACCTACCCAAAGGTGTGAGATCAGTGGGCTATCAAGAACTCTGGGATTTCTAGTAGTGGACGTGATAGCGGATTTGTATTGTGGGTATCATTGAAAAAATTAAGGTCCTATGGATCGAACTACACCCCCAGCACAGTCCCACCATCAACCACCCACCCCAGGTACGGGCTTCCCCACAGGCCAAATGTGGCTCACCGACTTTTACATTTGATACACCATCCGTCCCAAGAAATCTAAGCAGAAAACATACAAACCTCATTTTCAGTTAAAGGAGCATGGTCTGATTGCTTCAACTTTTTTTCTAACTTTTTGAGATTTTGGTACCAAATAATTGCTCATATTTTTCTCATAACCGGTGTGAAATTTCACGGCTGACTTATGTTCCGTTTCGGAGATGTATGAAAATGTGCCTAACTATGGTAACCATAATAAATTTTATACAGTAACGTATAGGCGGCTCTGAAATACAAAATTGCCCATAAAATCAACAGTTTGACCGATTCAGCTGAAATTTGAAATTTAGACTTTTTAGTGGTCATCTTTCATATGACACTGAAAACTAAATTTTGAAAAATTGGGCCA
Organism: Ophiothrix spiculata; assembly: GCA_000969725.1. Lineage (NCBI taxonomy): Eukaryota > Metazoa > Echinodermata > Ophiuroidea > Amphilepidida > Ophiotrichidae > Ophiothrix > Ophiothrix spiculata. Next base: position 28,710 of record JXSR01S012612.1, read on the forward strand.
AGCTCCTTTAACAGATATTTTGCTATATACTTTTAATATAGAAGAATCAATCATGTGCTGAAATATTCTGATTCAATAGCAGGAAAGGACAAGAGTCAGTACGTCGATCCTGGGTTTCCCAACCGGAAATCAATCTTTACTGAAATTTAATCCCACAATGCACTGATAAAGCACAACGATGCACCCAAAAAGGTGTGAAATGGATGCGCACTACCACCCATCCCAAACAACAATTCAAATCACACGCTATGAATTGGAGCTAATGTCACGGCTTATTAGTTTTATAGGCAAAACTGTGTTTGGGCTAATATTTCGGTAAAGATTGACTTCTGGGTGTAAACCCAGGATCGACGTATTGCAATTTATCCCAAAATATGCATAACTGATGTTTACACAAACACATCAAAATGGCTTGAAATTATTTTACATTCACACAGGAAATGAAAAGAATCTGGGTCTCTAAAGGGACAGATACGACTTCATCATGTTTAACAATTGTAAAATCCAGACAACTGAATGCATATTTACCTCAAGTTTCCAGACAATATTATTGATCAGAATAATCGGCTAAAACTCCAATAAAAATGATGAAAATTAAGACAGTGGTAAACATTCCGAATGAAAATGTTTCTCATTGGAGAAATGTGAAGCAGTGAGCAAATCTTTTCTTCAGAATAAAATCCACAGTACCTGTCAAGGACAGATTTCAGATTATATTGAAAAGACCAAGGCAATTATGGTATTGTTTGAAAACAAAGACTACCAAAGAAAGTAATGTAATATATGTTATCAAAATACTACAGATGAGTAATCATTGCAAAATGTGCCATGATGCGAAAAATATTTCACCATCATGAACATTTTGGTAAATGCATGGTCAAACATTTTACACTATGGCAAAAATTTTACACCATGAGAAAAAATAAAAATGAAAATCTTCATTCTGAATGAAAATTCAACATAGTGGTGAAAATGTAACACCATGAGAAAAATTCTGAATGAAAATGACTACAAAAATGATGAAGTGTATCTAGGCCTTAACATGCAGAAGTGTTAACTTTGATCATATCCCTAAAGTGTCTTCTGTGAGTTGATCTTATTTTGTTTGTGTGCTGCGTACATTGCACATGCCATTATCACCTTTACCAAACAAAACCAGGGTATTTTCTATTTTATGCAGCTAGCTTTTTGTCTCTAGGCTTTTAATTTCTAAATGAAAATGGAAAGCTTCATCATGTTCATGTAAATATGATTTCCCCGTGTCGTATCTTGGGAAGCTTCGTGTAAATATGATTTCCTTGTGTCCTATCTTGGGAATAGCTATTGTGTGTCTTGTCTCAGACTTGATTCAAGACTATGTGATGTCTCGAAGACCTTAGACATCAGTCTGAAAAACCACACCTTATTTTACAGAGTTAAAGGCACCACCCATGATTACATATGAATGGGATCTGCCGCCACATTTTTTAATGGTTTGTTCCAGGAAAATAAAAGAAACATTTGAAATCAAATTTTTTACATAAATATTCAGAGTAAAACTTGTCTACGAGTGGGTGATGAGGAACTGCCTGAATTTATTTTATAGAGTTAAAGGCACCACCCATGATTAAATATGAACGGGAGCTGCCGCACATTTTTTAATGGTTTGCTCCGGGAAAATAAAAGAAACATCTGTAAATCAATAATTTTTACATGAATATTCAGAGTAAAACTTGTCTATGAGTGGGTGACGAGGCCACTGCCAACACGGCGCCCCTTTACTGAAAATTCCTAAATATGCCCCTGATCAACTTATATCACTTACCATTCCTGCTAAAGTTTAAGGGGTAGGTCACACATCACAAAACGTATGAATAACGAACACTGGTTTGGTAATCGATATACATGTATTTCAATGACCAGACCAGTGTACGTTATTAGTAATTCGTACGTTTCGTGATATGTGACAGAGCCCTTAGCTAGAATTGAATTAGATAAACACAACCAGAAATGTTACTTTATCAGAGAAACCGACGTTGCATGGAAAAATATCACCCTTCGGCTGGATTGTTGAAAATTTTTGCTGCTTTTATATACTGTAACACAAGAAATATTTGCGGAAAGAAATTTTTGCGAATTTCAGAATCTCGGTTTCTTGGCGGCATTTTAATTTCACTATTTGCATCAGCATGCCATTGAAATCATTGTACATTATTAATATTAGCGGCAAAATAATTTTGTGATTTTGTGGTATTAGTGAAATTAGCGAAATAATATTGCTAGCAAATATTTCTTGTTTTACAGTATACATAGAAAAGAAGAATTATGTACTTTGAATGATTTTTGCCAAGAAGTCTAAATTGCAGTATTGCTAGACATGAAACATCAATTTTTTAAAAGTCTTTGTATTTACTAGGGAACTTTAAACCATGAGTGCATGTTTTGAATACATTCTTTACTTCAAAACCAACAAAAATGCATTTGGGAACTAAAATTTTAGGAAAACAGAAATGCTCTGCACATACATTAGAAAGAAATCTACCCGAAATCATCACCCTTACTAGAAGTATTTGTTTGCCACGATCTTTATCATGTCTTTCCTTAATTCAAATAAGTTTAGAAGAGTTTTCATTCACATCTGAAATCAAGGCTTTTACCTTAAAATATATTTTCCACCGTCCCGATGCCCTTTACCAGTCTGGTCAGTACTTGTGAAACAAGCTTGTAAATTGATGCAAAGTAATATTAAGACGAAAAGCAACATGAGCTATAATGAATTCACAAATGAATGTAATCGCTTTTATGAGAGTAATCCTCACATCACATCTCGCAAGAGGCTCCAACAATATTTTTAAATTGAAAAGTTCATCAAGTTCAAAGACCTCCATTTTTTTTTAAGATATCCTTTTGTATGCTAACACATTAAACATAATGCTAATAAAGGTATTTCAAGTAGCTTCCCAGTAATATTTTTTTTTTCAAATTAAAAAGCCCCTCTTTCTTTTTCATTGAGATGAGAAACATAAAATTGATCTTACATGCCTAACACTTTTTTATCACTTTGTAACAAAGTTACTTCTCTATGCACTTATCTATCCTCATCTCAGTTTAAATTTATTCCATCAAGATCTTTTAATAATAGATGACAGGCTTTCTTCACCCAATTTCTAAGTTTTCCTCTAAATCCTTCTTTTACAAGCTTTCTGTATATTCCATCATTCTGAATATCTAAGCCTCAATCACCATGGCTCTACTTCATCAAACTTTAAAATAAGTTTTAGGGATATATCATTATATTTCAAGAGGGTAGGAGGTTGGTTCAGATGGACTTTTTTTTTTCTCTCCCTCTACTCCACATTTGAAGGCCAATTGCTAGGTATAATATTTGTAGGAGAGTTTTCATTCAGGGACAATATCTTGGGGGCAATTACTTAGCACAAAAAAGGGTAACAAACTGCAAATTCGGGTAGCAAAATCAGGCTCTCTGGTATTTCAATGGATCCTTTTTTCTTTGCAAAATGGGGTAATTTGATGAATTTTCTTTTAAAAGTTTTTCAAACTTTGCACCAAATGGTGCAAATCGGAACATTTCTTCACAAAAACTTGAGAAAATTTGTCAAAATAATGCAGATTTGTGAAAAAACATCCAATTTTTGAATAATTCAAAATATGGGATGGGTCCCTGTTTCTTGAAAATTGGAATTTGGATGGGTCGCTTTTCAAATTTTGCAGAGACATGTCCCTACCAAAGCCAAATTTGAGTACCCCCCCCCTGAATTCTCCCTTTCTGTCTCGATGGACTTGCTTTTGATTACATGGTTGGAGGTGGTGAATTTCTATTTTTCTTGTCACATTCTGAGATTTTTTTTCTTGACACATCCAATCCATCCCTGCGATATTATACAAATAATGAATATTTATGAGTGCATTGGTAAAAATATTTCATGAGGTGAAAGATCAAATGCTCCATTCAAACGAGGCGAAGCCGAGTTGAATGGGGCATTTGATCTTTCACCGAATGAAATATTTGTTCCATTGACACGAATAAGAAACATTCATTATTTGTTTTATGGTCATGCGTCGTAAATTGGGTTACTTTTTGGTAACACACATAAAATGGGCAAAACACTTTGCGTTACTTAAACTTTAAAATTATTCACATTAAGATAGGACAAGTATATATATTCTTAAAGTGTAAAAAAAAAGGAATCATCCTATTATAGTTTCAAGGTAATTATACAGGGTGTGCAGAAAATATACAGATTGCAACATAAGAAATAATTCAAAAAAATGTTTGGTTTTTTTTTTCAGATGCCATTTTTGTAACCAAGAACTTGCTTAATATTCAATAAAGCTATATACATCACCAGTACCATCCAATATCTTCCAGATAACCTTTTTTTTTAGTTTTTCATTAATTATCCAATCGCTTATTCAGGGAGATTAAATTTAAGCAAATAATGACCCCAGATGATCCCTAAAAATACTTTTACCCCCAATTGGTCATACCACATGTCAACCCACTAGAGGGGTATCCTAGTACCCGAATCTTATGAAAATTCATGAATGTATGTGGAAATAGTGACATATTTTCCAACCACTTGTACCTATCTTGACCATAGAAGGTTTTTTTGACCCCAAATGACCCAGATCACCCAATTCCATTTATTTTTATGTCACATGTGTACCCTTACCATGATATCATTGTGTCCAAATCTTATGAAAATCTGTGCAAGTATGTGGGAAAAGAGCCCAATTATGTGAATCACCGACTCAGCATCCTGCAGCTCTGCATCCTGCACCGCTTTGATTAATTAACACATTAACTAATCCCAATCAAAAACCAAATTAGCTAAACACATACAGTTTTCATTTTATCAAAATATATTTATCCTCCTCTCATATGATACCAAATTTGCTAATTTTTAGCATAAAATAAGGGAATTACGAAATGAAAAACAAAGTGCAGTATGGGAATGTGTTACTGCACCACTTTATTAGGTTACCCAATATATAAGGCATGACCTTATATGACAGCTAAATAAATATTTGTAAACAAAACAAACCGTGATAATATCTATCATGGTACCGTACTGTACATGCCAACTTCAATGCAACGACGCATCTTATGTTGCACCTGCGGCCTGTGCAAGCGCAGACAATTTAAAATTAGGCCCGCGACGGATGTTGCGTCTTACCAAAAAAGGTAACCGTTGAATGTATCAAAATTTGTGCATGGTACTATTGCATGGTTTGTGACGTTTACTATCAAATGGACCAATGACTAATGGCACTTGACCCAAGATGCGCCAATCAAGTGACACAGATTTATTTAGCTGTAATATAAAATGTGATGACCCATATTTACTATATGATCCAGTTTCACTCCATTCTAAAGGGATTTACAAAGTTAAGACAGCTTCATTCTATAAAAGGCCTGTGCATAACAATTTTTCTGTAGGTGCAAATAAATAAATACTGTCCCTAATTTCCTGTGAGATTTATCCTGTGTACCACGTGTATCAAAAAAAATTGTGCACGGATTAAAACTGATTTTGACCTTGATAAAAGCACCAAATCATAATTTTCTTGTCATTGTAGTAAAGCAAATTTAAAAAGCTTTCAAGTGCAGAAAAAATGATGGAAATCGGGTGAAAAATAAAAAAGATATGACCAATTTTGTAAGTACCACTCTTTTTCTTCCATTCCAATGGGATTTACACAGCTAAGCAAGATATTACATATCACAATTACGGGTTATGGCATTATTTATAAAAGCTAAAAGTACTCACAAAATTGGTCATATCTTTTTTATTTTTCATCCGATTTCTATAATTTTTTCTGCATTTGAAAGCTTATTTAATCTGCTTTACTACAATAACAAGAAAATTATGATTTGGTGCGTTTATCAAGGTCAAAATCAGTTTTAATCCGTGCACAATTTTTTTTGATACATGTGGTATAGACATCTTTAGCCTGGGTTACACAGCTCTTGTGTAATCACTGTTTCTCAGTTTGAGACAGGAATCTGACAAAATATATCTAAAACTACAATGTAAGTGAGACCAAGATATGGAAATAATGCATACAATTAATCACATTTACAGGTATATTCAAAAGAAATTTTCCTGACAAGGGTGTTTTTTACCACCGATTACCAGGGAAGATAATCATACTGTATAAACTAAGTGTTCCCTCCCCCAGGACTATATACCCTTCCAATCTATTGTTTATTCACCTAGCTAGTCCATTAGATGATATCTATCAAGTTGTCATTACACTTCAAGTTTCAACATAAAGGTAGCGAAAAATCGTGCAATTTGAATCCAAGATTGATAGCAAAGTGCACACAACGGCGTTATCGGCAAACCATTAAAACACTGTTTCCTATTTGCAATGGTATGTGGATGGTAAGTGTCTATTGAAAGAGGTCTGCTGTATAATGTAAAAAAGTGTAGTAATATCCAAAAAAGTACAAAAATTTACACAGAAATGGTTCAAATTGAGAGATAACTAATTTGCAATATATCATTCTTTGATGGTGGTGTGACTATCTTGTGTTTTCTGAATCCTAAATTTGTACCTCAGATCTGGATTTACCAGATAAAAAATCAAACAAAGCTCTTAGAGATAATTTCATCAAAAATAATTTGTTTACCCATCATATGTGTAGAAACAAAATCTTTTTAAAATTTTGAAACTAGAAACACTGTTTGCACATCTTTTTTGTCGCCGGCGACAAAAAATAAAGCAGGTAAAGAATTGCAATTTTCTCCAATATTCCTTAAAATTATGGAAAACTACTTGTAGGTTATATTAATATTAACATGTTCTACCGATTCATGTAAAAAAATATGTAGGTAAAAAATTAGTGGGAAGAATCTAGGCCAGTCCCTTTAATAGATAATTCCATGAGACGTCAGTTTCATGTAAATCCAACCTCAGACTTTATAAGGTCCATGATAGATCTGCCCGAAATTTTCTAGTAAAAATCGGCATGACTGATATTTTATCGATGTAGAACTGATTTTTAAAATAAAAAATGGGGGTCACCGGATGCGAGTTGGTTTAAAAACAGCATTTTTGGAGTTTTTCTGGAAAAATTAGTACAGGGGTGTATGGGAAATGTGGCAAAAGTGACATTATTTAGTGTTGATTCAAAAACTTCCCCCAAAATTTTTTGTCAATTTTTTCACAAAAGTTGCTCACAAGTATGTTCTTTCAAATAAAACAATACAAATTTGGGGTCACCGAACTAATTTGTCAGAAAAAATTAAAATATGGCATTTTTTAGCTTCAAAAACTACTCAGAGTATATGTGCATGCATATTGCGACACTTACCAACTTGGAAACTAGCGCGTACTGGTACACGTCCCTGGTACGCATGGATGGCGCCTGGACCAGACACGTTAAATACATGTTTAAGTAAATACTTTGTACTGTAATGATAAGTTTAACAGAGTTGATCATGTTGATTGGATAAACCAAAACCCAATAACATGACTTTAAATAGATATAATAGAGGAAAGCCCTAGGGGACCGTTCACTAACACTTGTAAGGGGGCCTGATGCCAAAGAAATTAAGGCAGAAAATTTTTGGCCCCCATTTCAACCTCAAAAAATTTAAGGGGCCCCCTTTTTTGCAACAAGAATTAGTGGTCAACCCCATAGAAAAGCATGTAAACTCAATTTTTACCAGAACATTTGTGGTAATATTTTTCAAGCCCCCCTCCCCCATTAAGAGGGTGGAAAATTTTAAGGGCCCCTCCTTTTTGCATCAGGCCCCCTTAAAAGTGTTTGTGAACGGTCCCTAACAAAAAAAACCCAATTATATGACTTTAAATAGCTGTATTTTTTAAAAAAATACTATTTGATATTTAACAGTACTTTTTAAGTCTATCGTCACTTACTTAAAACGCGGTGCAACTTTTCAGGCAAGAAATATGCACATATTAAACTTACATGCATTGACCCTATGCACACAATCGTTGTTAGATTATCTTGGTGTGCCTTTTCAGTAAGATTTATTTACTAAATTAAGCTTGCTTGAGAGAATGTAAAAACTATTGTATACAAAATAAAAATATACAGACTTTTTCTCTTATCTAAATTACACACATTGTTGTAATAAAAAATTCTGGTGATTTTTAAAAGGGGAAGCTTGATTTTGGGCCACCCAGTATCAGTATTTCTACAGTCAGACTGCCACTTTATCAAAAGCAATTCTGAAAGCGAACCGACACGCATTCCACATAATAACATGTTTTTGATTTGTTAAATCCATTCCAATCTTAGCTTGCCCAAGATTTCTTTCTAGCCAATCTGTCTATGCTTTGAGGCTGATGTACACACAATTTAATAATGTAAAGACATTTTTGCTCCACAATTCTGAAACTGCTGATTTAAGGTGGCTAAGCACTGACAAAATTCATCGATTCATTTTTAAAAATGTTTTGATATATGGTGTTCTCATGTGTATTGATCACATTTCTGATATAAAAAAAATAAAAAATAAGGGTCACCAACTTTGATTTTGAGAAAAATCATTTTCATAAACAGTATGTTTTACCACTTTTTGACATTGCCTTGTATGGTAAAATTATAAAATTCAAGACAAAAACACTTGTACTTTTTAAAGGGATCTATTTATTTTTTACATGGGTCCTTATAGGGTTCTTTAAAAAAATGTAATAAAAGATATGGTCACCAACTTACTTTTAGAGATATTAAGCAAAATTAAGCAAAAATCAGCATTGTTTAACAATGACAAACAA
>JXSR01S012615.1:6602-23930 GCA_000969725.1 Ophiothrix spiculata
AGAAATATACGGAGATACAGATTTTTAAACACCATGCCTTTGCTATTATTATGAGACGTTATGTTGGAATTAATCTAATAACAAAATTCACCAAACATTTGATAGCTGATAAAAAGCAAGACAGAGTTTTTATAGTTGCCAAACATTTGCTGCAACTAGTCTTTGTTATCCAATAATCTTACATCAATTCCAATGTATTTTAATAGTTACAAAAGCTTGGAGGGATGAAAATCAATGTCACCAGAAATTTATGTATGTGATGCCAAAATTTTGGTGGATTTCACCAATTATGATATAGAAAGTGCAACAGAGTAACAACATAGACTTGTATCACTAAATATTTGGTAGCTTGCAAAACACTATAAATCGAGCTTGACCCAAAGTTCCAGTTTATATTGTGATCAAAAAGATCAATATGGGTCAAACCATAGTTCTTTTGAGCTATTAACTTTTTGTGCATTAATTCTAATGCATCATCTAATCATTGATGGATTCTTTGTGTTGTAAATCACCAAACATTTGGCATCAAACAAAATGTTGTGGTGTGTTGATTTTTCATCACCAAGCCTCTGTTATTAATAGAAAATACATTGGAACTATATATCAGATTATAAGATAACAAAGATTTTTTGCACCAAATATTTGACAGCTCATAAGAACTATGGTTTGACCCTATTTCAATCTTTAACTGGTGTGAAACATTTCAAATAGCAAGCATGTCATTCTAACATGTACTTTGACAGTGATAGGATGGCCCATATGTAATGATGGTGTAAGCTTACTGGCAGGAAGTCCACCAAGTATCGTCCTCTCAACACCTGTAACTAAAAGATTCAAGGAAAAATGATATATCAGTGTCAGTTTTCCTGTAAATATCAACAATTTCTACCTACATTTAAGAATCTAAACACCAGAAACATAATGCAAATCAACAGAATATGGAAGCCGTCAGTTTGGGTCATGCACATACCTGGCAGGGGTAATCGCCATATTTTTGTTTCGTATTCGCTCAAACCACGGTTCATAGCTAAAAAGCATGAAGCGGTTGGTAAGCATAAAACGGTTGGTATGAAGATAATCGCGCATGACACATACCACTTAGGCATGGTTCCCAATTCATGACGAAAGCTTTTGAGTCATACGAAAGGGCTTGACGCAATCGTCTTACATCATGATGCAGAAAAATATTGAGTTATGATTCAAAGACAGATGTAGTAGAGTGTATTGAATGATGCTGAATAATTGCTCCAGGGCCTCTATATTATAAACACTACTTCAAAGAAAGTAGTTATGCGTTTCTCCTAATATTTTTGTGTCATGACTCAAAATACATTTTGTCATTGCTCTTGCGTCAAGCCCTTTCGTATGTCGGAAGATATTCCGTCATGAATTGGGAACCGTGTCTTATGAAATGGGCTAGCAATGACCACAGTCAATTATCACTACACAGTGATGAAATGTGACATGTTTGGTAGGTATTTTCAGTACGATGGGTCCAAGGAATCTATACTCTGTAAGTTTTGAAGTATGCAACAAGTAGCCGATTAACGCACAAAAACCAATATGACCATACGGGGAAGTAAATTAGTCCAAATTTATCAAATCACAACAAGGTACCAAATCTTGCTGAATATTAATTACAATGTTTGTCCATGTGTTATCAAAACAATTGGCCCAAAATAATACCAAAATTATGAAGAATTCATGTAAAAATATATTAATACACAGTGATCCGGCCTTAATCAATCCTAATCGATCATTACTTGTCTCTTACACAATACAAAAGCACTAGTTCACAATGTTGAAGAATACAAGGGATATGATATGGATCTTGTAATTGTTGCATACTTCAAGGTTATAGAGTATAAAGATAATCTGCCATCAGTGCCATCATGTTCTGTGCATGAAGCCAAATTACTGTACCTCTTAGGGTTGGTTCAAAGTTTTTGGCAGACAGAATATTCTATGCAACAACTACCCGTGTTTAAATCATTTCCCCTTATACCCTAATGCACCTTGGAATTAGAACGGGGATTTGATGATATCGTGTATAATACTTTTTTATACGCCACCGTGTCGAATATTCTATCATGAAATAGTCGTTATTACATAGATATGCGTGAGATTTTATTGAATAACGAATAAATATTGCACAAAATTGGCATAGAATATTCTATTGGAAGAAGTAACTAAGAACCAACCCTTAGAGTTGTTCTGAAATAACCTCGATAGTAAGGCAGATTATAATTTGATCCATACATAGCGTATGTTCTTAATTTCACACCATGTCTATTTGAACTTTCGCTACAGAATAAAATGTTCAGAAAACGCTATATTTGGATGGAAAGCCACTCAGAACACCATGGGGGTATTCACTTATGTAGCAGTAGAGCTTCAGCCTTATTTCTTTTCCCTGCCAAGTACACCAACTTGACTTTCCAATTTAAGAGTCTTGGTGTCAGACTTGCATCTGATAAATACTGAAGTTGATTATCAATCATGTAGTGCCTTTAATAATGCTTATTTGGTGGTCAAAATAAGTACCACTTCCCCTTTTTAAACCTCCCTGGCTGAATGATATCTTACCTGATTGTGGTTGGCCTGCATTGGATAGTTGCATCTGGAGGTAATGGTTGATGCCTACAGACGAATGGTGATGAAGTATTGTTTTAAAATATATTTTCAGAAAACGCTCTATTTGGACGGAAAGCCACTCAGAGCGCCACGGGGGTATTCACTTATGTAGCCTAAGAGCGCTAGCCTTATTCTTTTTCCCTGCTAAGTACACCAACTTGACTTTCCAGTTTAAGAGTCTTGGTTTCGCACTTGCACCTGTTAAATACTAAAGTTGATTATCAAGATGGTGCCCCTTTAATAATGCTTATTTGGTGGTCAAAATGAGTGCCAATTCCCGGGGGCGGGGCACTCACTTTATTTTTTGACGGGGTGTGTCACGGGCAGCACAAATTTTGGAGGCTAGGGAACTGACAAGCCATGCAAAAACTATGGTCTTGAGAACTCTTTAATTGTGGAAAATATAGGGTCTTGGGGACTAATGTCCGGTGCAAAAGTAAGGTCTTCAGAATTGTATTGGTCAAGAGTATAGGAAAAACACACTTTTATGCAGCCATTTTGTGTTTTTGTTTAAAAAAAACACCCCTTTTTGTTGAAAATAAGCGTTTTTAGACCCCTAAACACATTGCTTATTAACAACCATAACAAGTATGAAGCAGAAAGAGAGCGGACGGCTTTGTTTGAAGAAAATGCATAGCTATAGAACGGCGATCAGCCGTAAAAAGGGGATCTCCAAAGCGGCACGTACCCATATCACCAATATGCAAGAGTGCCCTCCCTGGGACCGATTCCCCTTTTTAAAACTCCTTGGCTGAATCTACACATAACTAGGAAAATCCTGTCTTACCTGGTGCCGGAATATAAGATGGTTGTTGGCCTGCATTGGACAGCTGCATCTGGAGGTAATGGTTGATGCCTACAGACGGATGATGATGATGATGATTAAGGATTGTGTTGTGTTGTGAGCCTGCCATCGTTGGGTGCTTTTTGGTGGGTGGGACAAACCCTGGGAACTGCTGTAAGGAGAAACGGAGGCAAAATATAGAGGGAAGCAAAGTTAGTGCTGGCAGTTATAGAAGACTTGGATTATCCTATATTTACATTTATGGGGTGGTTTATTCATTTTATGATTATTCAAAAGTGCTCTCAGTCAATAGTAACTTTCAGGAAAAAGTTTGACCACAACCATGACCCACCTAACTCACTAAATAATCGGTATTTAAACCATGACCCGATTAGGTCCTATCAAAAGCTTCAACCATAACCATGACCCGCCTAACTCACTAAACCATGACCCGATTAGGTCTTATCAAAAGCTTGACTATAACCATGGCCCGCCTAACTCACTAAACCATGACCCGATCCTAACCCTAAACATACCCTAACCTTAACCCTAACCCTAAAATTTTGGATGGATCTGAAGTATACTTAGTCATAACTTTCCAGGTAGAATGTGTTCATATTTTCAAGATAAGCAGTGATTTGATTTCATGGTTATGTAATAGCCTACCTAGAATTTTAAATCCAACTTCAGAACAGATCTTATTGGCACTTATATTCCAAATATTTTCCTTTATTACAACTTGTCATATTAATTCAAGATATTACAATTTGTCGCATTAATTCAAGATATTTACTATTGGTATAGCCGCGCCAAGCACGGGGATCAAACCTTTGGCTATGATGATGATTTGCTAGTTTTAATGAAGTTAACCTTCCTATTTTGAAGGCCCATCATACAAAACAGGTTAATGCCTATTTCAGTTCTGACAGCCAAGCATCCGAGTAGTTGCTTAATTTGATAATTCTATTATAAGACAGATAAAGGCTGATGATCCAATTCAAATGGCAGATTTAGTTGCATCAGGTTGTTTTTTCAGATCCTAGGCTAACTTCCCATGTGATCAAGGAGAAACACATCCCCATCTTCCTCTTCCACCAAATCTGTGAAAAGAGTTGTCCATCATGATCTACTCCACCCAGGATTAGTTTCTGCAAATGTTACTGTTAAACCAAGAGCGCAGACATAATGTCAAAGATTTCTTTGATAAAAGGAAAGCTTACTAAACTGGTCCTCATCAACTTCGCTAAATGAAAGTTACTATTGACCTTTGACACTTAGTAATCCTAAACTAATAATCCACTCTTCTGTTTGAGCCTTAGTGTCCTATTAATTGCTGATTGTTAAATTCTAGTAGTTAAAAGAATTTGATTAGTGCAAAATTATCTACCAAACTGTAGCATTGCTAGACATATACATTTCTGCATTGCTTTTTAGGGACACATTTGGATTAAATTTACAGTATCAGGTTCCCCACACTACCCTAGCCATAGTTCTGTGTTCAAGCCAGGCTATTTATTACCAAGTATCGAGTTTCCCACACTACCCTACTCTAGGGTAGACTGCATTATTGATTAAACCAGTTCAAAATGGGGACAAATCAATAGATTATTTTGCACAACAAATTCTGTTTGTTTTAATTATCATATTAAGCATTATTTCAGATAATCATTTATTTAACATATTAAATGGGTCAGTATTAACAAATCCGATAAAAATAAAACTTGATCATATTTCTCATCATGATACAGCATTATTAGAGCATGATATAAATTTGTATGATGAAAAATGCAACAATTCCCGCTTATTTTATTCATGATCAAATTTCTGATTTTTTTGTGATAAATGTAAAATGAAGTGCTCAATAGATTACAGAAAATCTTGCAAAGCATTTATATATATAAGCTTCTTCAAATATGGCTCAAACAACTTAGTAATATATTAATCATGTGTTTTAGAATTCAATCTGTTATGTTATTTAATTCATTCCAATTAAATTGAGATAGTTCTTCCTAAATAATGATTTCTAAAAGGATTGTTACTTTTTCAAAGGCAATTACGTGGTTGTTACGCAAATTTGAATTCAACTATAGCATGAGAACTCTTGAGTGGCATACGCATGGTTACTGACCCACTGTGCAGGCCCTATGCACAACAAAGTAACACAATGGTTAAAAACCACCTCAATTAAGCCACTTAAAAGAATCGTAGATTGTTACAAAAAGTAACAATCCTTTTCAAACCACAATCTCATATCTTCTACAAATATCACGTTAGAGTGAGCACAAAGTATACGATCAAACTAAAATAAAACTCAGCATTATTGTCAATGATGACCAAAGCTGTTATGATAAATAATAAATAATCTCACTCTTAAATCAATTCTCACTCACTGAATTGTCAGCCTGCCTGGTAGCCATTTTATTTCCCTTTTTAGTAAATCCCTATTGATTGTGGTGCATCATCCCTTCCATACTTTGCAACTTGTATGCAATATTCTACTATTTTTTGTGTGTCTTTAGCATCTACTAATATTACACTTTTATACTTATTTAGCCATAGTATTCTAGTGCCATAACATATTAACAGTTAAGTGGTTTTGGCTTGTATCTGGCATGTTAAGCTTTGAAACAAGTGGTTACTTACCTTTTTTTACATCACGACAGCTATGACATGTGAATGAGCTTATTGATAGTTTACAAGACTAAATGCTATAGCTGCTTTTTGTCACATAGATTCATGAAGAATAACAGATTCATTATTTTCTTTTATGTAAACCATTTTCCCATATACTGATTTAATGCTTAAAATAAGAAACAAACTGCAAAATAAAACTGTCTTGGTTTTGCATGCCTTGTAATTTAGATCAATTATATTTGCATTATTTGAGTGATGAGCAATGTAAAAGTATGTTGAAATCTATATACATTTGTTCACTGTTTCACATGCCTTTTTAAAAGAAATTTTTGTACTTTAAATGAGAAAATAATCAAAATGAAATAATTGAGTTGTTTTGGGATTAATATCAACTGCAACATGGCTGAAAATATCATAACAACAGTACACTTTATAATTTCCCTTTGAATACTATTGCAATGTAAAACAAATTGATGCAACTTGCAATTTTTCCACCACCTTGCTGCATATGATCTGAAATTGAAACAACTCTAATTTAACCTACATCAGCGAATCCGTGATAGTCAGTATCTCTTCAAACCAATGCAAGTGATTTACTGGATGACTTTATTGTATTGTTGAAAATTTCACTTCAGTAGAAAATAGGTGGCATGAGAGTTGAGCAAACACCAATTTAATCCAATGTAATATGACATATGATATAGATGTGCTTTTATTCATTTTTTGATTTTCCAAGGCATAGCAAAATTTCTGAAAGTCATTCGAAATTGAAACGGCTGCAATATTTATGACTAAAGATGCAGTACAAGGAGAACATTTTACAGCTGTCTAGTCGCCAAAATGAGACACAATTTAATCATGACCAAAATGCAGCACTGAAAACACATTTTATAGTGCCCTCCTCACTTGAAATGCAATATACAAATGATGAAAGACACTGCACAAAGAGGGTATGTTTTGGGCTACTCGCACCCTCACAAGGTACATTCTCTAGGTAGCAAACCACTAAATAATGATTTTCTACACATTTTTCACATATATGAAAAAATAATTAGTGGTGTGTATTTTCAACTGATACACTTTCTGAAGTTATAGCACTTACTGATCTTGAAACTGGCATATATCCATTTTGTGTCTTACCTTTGTGTTGGGTCCTCTAACCATGGATTCAGACTTTGCTCTTATTTCAAAGCTAACAAACACCAGATACAGAAAATCTAGCTATGATTTTACAAATGTTTTGGTTTAATTAACAAGCAAATAAAGTAGTTCTACAAAGCTAGTGTCCACACCACAGCTAGATGTGCGTATTTCACCAAAGATTTCACTACAATCCCCTCCCTTCACCATGCTAAATATCAAAACCATTTGGAGCTTTATCACGCTCACATCTCCTTTGTATATATGCAAATATGACAGGCACTGATTGGCTGACAAATATCTAATTTGAATAATGCAAAGCGAAGACAGTTCATGTACCAGTAGGATGTCATCTGCAGGGTCCCTTTGACGCTTCAGGCTGTTTTCAGGCGTGGTGGTCGGAAGCTTATTAGTATGCGGCAGCCATGATGGAATTTGGCCAATGGGATTGCAGCGTGGGACAGGCAGTCATTAACATAAACCAGCAAGCAGAGGCAGCAATGCATTGTGGGTGGAAACATAAAAAAAAGAGCAAAAGGGTGGAAGTCAGTGACAACCAGTCATGCAATCATGAATTCAGAAGAAAACATACAAAATAGTAGTCTATTACTTAATTCATTATCAACATCACGCAATAGTGTTATACATCGCCCTCATTGCTAGGAACATAGTCAATAGTTAAAAACGAAAACCAGAAGAAATCATGGGGCATGTCTGTTATAGATATTATATTCAGCAAAATACAGTATAGAATTGTTCTCTAAGGTCAAAGGTCATCATTAGAGATAATCTAACAACGAACATAAAGTGAACATGCAATAGTATGTCAGACAATAATTGGTTAGCCTCACCAAATTGGATTTCTTAGAAGAGGTGCACTGATTTTGAAAATTGACTTTATGAAACATTTTTGAAACAATTTGTCAGAGCTAAAAAGACTTCTATTAAGCAGTTTTGACGATCAAGAAATAGTGTTGAGACCTAGTCATCAGAAGAAAGCGCATAATGGACATCATGGACACAGAATGAACTGAGAGTGTAACTACAGCTGAACGGCTAACATGCAGTTTATTCTAAAGGAAACTGAACACTACCAAATTCTTTCTCATCTAATTTTGCTAAATGACCAAAGATCAAAAGTTTGGTTAGACCAGATGGTTTTGTAATTTTGTTTATCGAACTGAATTTCTTTCTCTTCTCCCTCACCTTTTCTCTCACTCTCTCTCTCCCTCTTACACAGCTAAAATCTGGTGCCCAACAAGGATGTAACCTCTTATATGGCTCCTTCACTGGTATATACATACACGTAAGTGCTAGCGGTACCAATAGCTCCACTGGTACTTCAAGGTACCCATGGTTTACTCCATCAAAGTTGCAATGTTGGTACTTTTATCAACTGTATATGTCAGTGTAAAAGCTGTGTAAGATGGTAATGTTGTTGGCTTCAGGAATTTATGAAATGCAAAGACCATCTTTCTCTCCTTCCTCCGAAAGCTCGCTCCCCAAGTTGAAAATTCTACTATCCATGCAAGATTTTGCTAATAGCTGTCTACTAGTAAAACAGAATGTATTTTTTGTACAAAAGATTGCCAAATATGGCACTAAAAAGAAAAATGATGTCATGCATTTTGAGAATTGTCATTGGACACTGGAGGAAACACAGACAGTGCGTTTTGATCAAACGTCAATTTGATCTGAGCTTATCTAGGGGCTGTGAAAATTACAACTGCATGGTATGTAATGAAAATTGGGAGTGCATCAAGTATACGCCAAGTGAGGCTTTGCGAGCTAGATTTGGAAAAAACAAGGCACGGCCTATGCACAAACAGACGAACAAACAGCCTTAGATTATTTTGTTTATATATTTGTAAAAATAAATGTGAGCGGCCTATGGCCCCAACATATAACATACTGTGGCTGAATCATTCAAAGCTTTAGATATATAGAGATGGTCAAATCTGCGGATACTGGGTCCATCAGCCAATAGCAAAAACTAACACATGTGATGGCTAGAAAGCAACAGCGCCTATTGCATGTTCACTCAAGTTTACATGTCAGTTATAATAAGCAGTGCAGTGCTAGCAACATATTGTAACAGCGCCCTCTATTGATAGAAATGAACCAGGTAGTGAATTTGGACACGAAGCATATAAAAGGATGTTCTTGTACAGCATGCAATTAAAGTTGCATATAATTGGTTGTGTTTTATAGACTTTAAACAAATGTAGACAAAGTTGCAACAAAATTTGATTTATATATTCCTCTGAATTTGATTATTTAGTAATAAAAATAATAAACTTTTAATATGAAAATTTTACAAATAATTGGAAAACAAATAAAATGTAACGAAACAGCTACATATATGCTGACAAGACTAATACTGGTTTGGTGTGAGTGTGAAGGGCTGTTACAATATGAACGAGTACAGTATTATAACATGATAACTAAATATAGTCAACTTATAATAGTACAACAAACATGTTATAAAGGGTCAATTCAAGACTCAACCGATAATTGTTCTTGAGGTCTAGGTCATTGGCTGTAATTTTGACCAGATAGAACGGCACTAAACTAGGCAACTACAAGCTGAGTTTTGTATTGATCACCAGGTATTTTGAATACATTTTGATAATAAATGAAAATATAGACAAGAAAACTATTCAAAAACTACATGTATTGTAAAAACACAACTATGTTCTAGAAACACCAATAACATCACAGAAACACACTAACACATGACTTTTAAGTTAACAAATAAAAAGCTATAATGTATTTAAAAGTGTTTTCCCATATTTGAGAATATATTGCATCCCAAAACTATTACATGATACAACCAATATCAGGACTTTCTAGAAGGTTGTTCAACAATAATAGAAGCAAATCATCTTCAAACTTTAAAAGCATAGGCAGAATGATTAATTATGGGCATAATATCAATAAATTGCACACTGTATGTTGTGGTCAAATATTTAAATGTTGATGATTTTGGATGCTGATTCTAAAATATCTTTTTAAAGTAATCTATCTATTTTGATTTTATATAAAATGCTTTTGCACCAAAACAATGCAATTGCTTTTTAAAAATGTTTTCTGTTGACAATTTGAATTTTTTATTCAGTTGCAAAACATACATAATGAAGTTTAAAAAAGGTGGAAAAATGGGCAAATATAAAAGTTCAAATTTTGAATGAGGGCTCATGACTAGTTAACTTCAACTAAATCTTGGTTACTTTCGCATACTAATGCATACAATAATATGTATGTTTAGTATGATTTACGTTATCATTCAGTTGAAACAGAACAACTGGATTTGTTTCCAAGACACATTTGACTTACTGGAGATTCATTTCTAAAACAACACAAACAAACACACGTATACATAAGGAACAATAAAACCGTTTCATACACAAAGTCACAGTTCATCCATAATCAATCAGTACGTCGTAACAATAGTAACATTGTTAACATCATAGGCTGATTACTTATGGTACCTACCTATGCGAAGTTCATTACATATATTTCACAAAAAGAAATACTGAACTGTGTCTTTGTGTATGATATACTTCATGAATAAAAACATGTAACAAGAATATCAAATGGCAATAGACAACTTGTGCAAATGTCACACAATCAATCTGATTTTTACCTCAAAATAAAGGTATTTTGCAGGGGGAGGGGCAGAATTGATTTCGACCCATCAATTCTACCCATTGACCTCAATGTTATTAAGTGAAAATCAAACCAAATGTTCTGTTTAGGTCATATGATATAAACCGACGTTTGTAAATACTAAATCCATAGGAGTTGGATGAGCATTTTATTTTGACCTTTTTGTTGAGAACTTTTTTTTCTCTCAGTGTGTTACTGATGATACTAGCGAATAGACAAATGACATAGCTAGGGCGTTACAGGGCATCTCCATCTCCTGGTATTTTTATCATTGATGCAGGGCACATTTAAAGAACCTATGTGTTGAAGTAAAATCAGAGCATTGGGGATTGCAAAAGTTGTCTATTGTACATTAGGAGTGCACCATTAGATTTCCAGGGGGAAGTTGGGTTCGTTTTATTTTTTTTTAACGCTCCCCATTTTTTCCCCCTTAGAAATTACTGTTTTCCCCCAACCCCCTATTCCAGAAGTGAATGTTTTTTTCTGCCTATGGAGGGGAAATTTTTTCCAAAAGTTTCTGCTTCACACCTGGAAATCTAACGGTGCACCCCTTAGCTTGTCATTGAGTGTTAACCTTTGTACCATATATATCAATTCTCAATTATATCAAATTTAAAAATAAATAAAAAATTATTAACTTTTAATTACATTTGGAGATTAATTGTTATTTAATTTTTCTATTCTGTACTAAAGTCTTTAAAATTGATAATTCCAAAAAAACACAAAGCAAAATTATAGCATCTGCAGACAGTAACTGTAAATACTTGCAGTGCTGCTCATGTGGGTACTGTACTTCTGCAAGAGGATTATCAGAAAATCATTGTGGTACCAATCATCTGCACAATGAAGGAGGAATATTTATGTGTAATTTAATGAAAAATAACAGACTTGTAAACCATTCGTGTAATTGGAATATTTACGTCGCTGGCAGCGTTTTCGGATCTCAGAACAAAGCCAAGAATTGTGTTAGGCGTCATGACTAACATATAGATATGTATGGAATCAGTCACGATGCATAACATAATTCTTGGCCTCGTTTTGAGTTCTAATGGTGGTGGAAATATGCCAATTATGGGAATGGTTTGTCTAGCAAGTCTTGTTATCGAGTTGAAATATAAATTTGTTATTTTTACATGATGTGATGATTTGACACACTTATGAGATTTATGAAATTGAAATACTATTAAAGGACATTGTAATTTCCATTAACTATTCAAATCTGAACACTGCAGCATTTTTGTAATGGTAATTGGTAGAAAAATGTTAGGTGCACATAATTAAAATTAATTGAATTTTAAAACCCTCAATGACAATCCATATGACTTTGCTTCACATCTTTTGCACCATTGATGCACTCACCGATTCAACTCTTAATAAGCTCACAATCTATATATACAAATCATTAGTTGCAGAGAATGAACTTATTCAAATACTGATTTGATGAAAAAGCATCTAAGCACAAAGTTTTGTTTCATTTCCAACACAACAAAATTCTTCAATGTTACCTGTGGAGTTATGGAGTAACAACTCTTGTGTATTTTTTACAAGGACCTGTAAAGTACCTCCACACCATGGGCGTCATTTCAGGGGGAGACAGGGGGACACGTCCCCCCCCCCACATTTTGAAGGGTGGGGGACACAATATCAAGTGTCCTCCCCCCCCCCACGTTTTTGAATACAAACGATTTATTTGCCCCCCTGGACCCCCCACACTTCAAAATTGAATGACGCCCATGCTCCACACCCTGATGGATGATACTCCATAAGACTTATCAAAGAGATCTTGCTGTGTATAACAACTAATGATATTAGAAAAAGGCAAGCATATTTGCATGTTGGGAGAATTCAAACTTCATCAGTTTCAATATTCATGTTATCATATTAAATTCTCCCAAGCAAAAAGCTTTCACCATTACAGTTCTAGCACCTTGAATAACTAACTACACATAAAACATTGCATCTCTAAAACTACACATAGAACACAGAGATCAGTTCATATCCTGAAAACATGGCAGTTTCTTTGAGATCTGGCTTCTCATTGGTCAATATTCATTGGATCTCATTTAATGAACTAATCAGGGATTTTGAAAATATATGAATTTTGAATGCCACTTTACTAAGCTGATTTAGAGAATAAAAGATAAGATTTATTGTTTTGCCTGTCATCTCGTCTCATAATGGATGGGCGTACATTATATTGAGTAATGGGTGCCCACGCAGGGGGTGCCCATTACGAAAAAATAATGTACACCCATCCATTATGAGACGATAGACGACAGGCAAAATAATAAATCGCCATCTTTTATTCTCATTCTTAGTCACAAATTTGAGTCATAATTTATAAACCAAAAACGATGTAAAATATTGCCAAAAACTATAAACATTATCATTGGAAAAACATACACCCCTCTTCAAACATGAAATATTCCAAACCAAGTAAAGCTGTAAGCGCCGGATGTGTGCGTATACCTGCATCGCGGCGGGATTTTGAACGCGCGGCTCCACTGTCATCTATCGTCTCATAATGGATGGCCAAAATTCCTTATTAGGAAGTAAAATCGCACTCAGTGACTAAGAATTGTGATTGGCTATTTTAAGGTACAGATGTTTTTAACAATCAATAAAAATTAACGTCACTCCACAGTATGGTTTCAAATGCTATAAATGTAAATAAGGTCAATGTCAATATACAGATTTAGCTGACGAATTAAAGCACAATTTGTAACATTTTCCTCATTTTTTAATTAAGATCATTTTTTTCAACACATGAGTCTATGGAATACTCATTTTAATTCATCATATACTGTTGCAAAAATCATACAGATTTGATTTCTTTAGTGTATGTTTTCAGGTTACGAGTCTGGTCAGTCTAAATTGATCAAGCTAATATGCACAGTATATACATATATAGTCATGACACAATTACATCTTCTAACTACCACTTTCTAAAATAATAAAAACATCAAATAATTAAACATTTATAACATAGAAAATAATAAATCATTGATTGTATATTGTGCTGTAAATAAAATTAATAATAATCATCCCACCCAGAATATAAAATAGATTACACCACTATTAACAGTAATGCAACCACCCATATATACATTAATATTCATAATATATACTCATGCACTGCACTGATTGGTTGGCCAAAGTTTTGGAAGATTCCATTATATCCCAATAGGGATGTTTTACCAGTACCTGTGATGTTGAAGACCAACTTACCACTGCCGGTACTACACTGGCTTGATTAGCTTGGTGCTGTGCTGCCTTAATTTTAGCCTGAAGGTGAGGGGGCGGGTGAAAATATTTGCATTTTTCTCGTGTGCAACGGCCCTTGATATAGTCCATACACACTGTGACCGTATTATCTGTATTATCAATGGTAGTCTGTTCATTAGGGTGAGCAAATTTACATTCTTGTTCTCCTCGTGAGCAATTCCCACGCTGGAATTCCCGGCAAACCTAAGAGGGGATATAAAAAGAAGAAATACGCTATTACCCTAACCCTAAATTATCAACTCGTTTCTAACTAAGCTTGATTTTTCTCAACTCTCTTACCCTGCACAAAAAAGGAGGATGCAAAACTATCAATAAAGGGGGAAAAGAAAAAAAGTCCACTGATTAAACGGACATTCTATCGGACAGAATGCTTTGAACTTGATGGTATCTGAGAGATACCAAGATATCAAAGTTCTACATTCCACCTCAGTTCTACATTCCTCTTCATTTCTCGAGCAAAATGAATGGTACAAAACTAATTCCATATCATAATTTTGTCCCTAGAAATAACATCATCATTTCTCTACCATGACATTATTTTCTGGTAGATAGATACATATATCGCATTTTATGCAATTCTCCGAATGCTTTTCAATCCTGTTTCTAATCAACTGTTATTTTAACAATTACAAATCAAATTGCGAGATGCGTAATCCACTTATCTGTAATCATCACATGACTGACTAGATCCAATCCAATAACAGATGACACGGATGGCTTGAATCAACTGACAGCCGACTACATGTTTTTCCAATGACACACAGCAATATTAAATTTTTAACTGCACATATGCTTTGTGGCATTGACAAACTAGCATCTATGAGTTAACATGGGGGAACCGCTCATATATGGTATTGGTATCATGATTGCATATCAAAAATGATACAAAACATGGTTATTTCTGAATGCACCAGCGATATGTTAACTTCAAGATAAATGCATTATGCAAGGTTACCATACATGCAGTATCTTTT
Organism: Ophiothrix spiculata; assembly: GCA_000969725.1. Lineage (NCBI taxonomy): Eukaryota > Metazoa > Echinodermata > Ophiuroidea > Amphilepidida > Ophiotrichidae > Ophiothrix > Ophiothrix spiculata. Next base: position 21,723 of record JXSR01S012615.1, read on the forward strand.
GTGTTGTGGTCATTTCGGTCAAGGTTCAGACTCAAAAGCTTGAGAGGTGCAATCTGATTGTACAGAAAACTTTGCCTGTAAATTGTTCACAATATGCACACCATGTATAACCTAATTTTGGTGTCATACTAGCAAGTTATTGATTACTGGTTCACGCATCTGCTAAAAAGTGTTATATGTCGTATTTGTGTTGTGATTATTATAATAGATCAATGATGATTCCATCCACTTTAGAAAGGTCGAGTTTTATAACAATTGGAACACATGAATGTACTGTTAGAGTTTTCTAATACTGTATTTCATTATTAGTAAATTTTCTCTTAAAAAGGGGCCCTTTTAATCAATCTAGTTCTACATGCTTGTATATAGTAGCACCCCCTGTGCTTCCATCAACACGCTCAACTTGACAGGTGTAACAACGTGCAATTTATTATTGAAATTGTGTAACTTAAGAAAAATGGTCCTCACTTATATTGAAGAGGATGATTATGATGATCTGAAATAACAGAATAATCAGCTAGGAGAATATTAACTTAGAATTAAATGAGTTCAGACCGCTTGTCTAAATATTTTCTCTTCCAAGATTTTGGTACAAAAATATCGCTCATTTTTCTCATAACCAATTTAATATTTATGATCCGTTTTGGTAATATTAGTTAAATGTGTCTTGTTATTATAAATATTAAATATTTTACACAGCAATCAAAATGGTTGGTCTGATTCAATTATAGATTAATAACTGCATATTACTTGAAGCGAGTGAAATTGTACAAAAATAATGCACCAAGTGCTGAAGTTGCAGTTGTCCTCGCTCACGAGGCAAAGCCGTGTGATATGGATAACTACGACTTCAGCTTGTGGTAAATTATTGTTATTCAATTTCACGAGCGAAAAGTAAAAAGCAGTTATAAATCTAATTCATACACAAGGATGATCAGAAATCATATTATAACTGTGAAAAATCAAATAATCATAACGACATTATGATTTGTTCCACAAAACATAGCAAATACACCATCCATCATCCCTTCACAATTAAGTTTTATCTTTTCTTTAAAATGAAACTTGAACTTGAAACACACGCATGAGCATGTTACGCGTACATGGAAATGCACAACACACTACGGGATACACAGAGAGTGCATCTGAACAAAATTTATGAATGACAAAAGTTAGCAACTGTCCAATTATTAAGATTAGATTCCTTTTATCCGTTTGCGGTACGGTTGCCATGCATTTTGCACTGTGAGGGTACTGGTTGTTGTATAATTTAAAGCACATGATTGAATGGTATCAGGTTGAAGTTAAAATTCAATTTTTGACCATAAGATTTCAATACAGTTCCGCATGCTATGCGTTTTAAATCAATATAATGATTTTCAGCGAGAGTGATTCCTTTTATCCGGTCCGTTTGCGGTGCGGATATCGCATGTGTTTACTTGAATCGGTCCCTGGAGATTTTGAAAGCATTTTGGTCGTGCGGAAACTTTTCGATTAGAGAAGATGATGAAATAGAACCGCATTGAAAACGTACGGACAAAAGGGAATCTCAGCTTCAACCTGATACCAATCAGCTCCATTCAATCATGTGCTTTAAATTATACCACTACCAGTGCCCTTACAGTGCAAAACGCACCGCAACCGCAAACGGATAAAAGGAATCTAGCCTTTAATGATGTTAAACATGGAGTGTATGAATTGAAATTTAAAACGTTAACATTATTTTAGTGGTGATGTTTTGAAAAAATTGGATCATGTACCTGTAAAGCACTATTCAGGTGCGTGTGATGTTGCAGCACTATGGGTTGCTCATTGGATACCGTGTTGTATAATTCCGGATGTCCTGCGCTTTTGATATATTGTGGATGCACCCATGCTGTGCAAGGATATGCCTGTTTTGTCCAAAATATTATGAATTATTTTATGATAGTTATGTGTACCTTCTCTAAATCTCGCCAATTACCATTAATCTATACTGCAGAGTTATAGGGGCTACCATTCACCAATTAGGTTTATTGGAATGGGAGTTGTTAATCAATAAAAACTTTATCCAAAACATTCATTAGCTATTTTACATGTAGTGCAGAAAAGTACTTCTACTTCTACGTTGATAATCAGCAGGATCCAAATTTTTGGATGTAAATGCCGATACTCTGGTCCTAGAGTTGATGATGTATTTTGACATACGGTCACGGTGCCGGGGAAGGT
>JXSR01S012615.1:38248-56670 GCA_000969725.1 Ophiothrix spiculata
ATTATTCTTTTAAATGTAGGTATTCTACAGACAGCCATAAGCTAGATTAGCTAAGAGCCATAACAGTTTAAAATATGAATTCACCCGGTCAATACCGCTTATCTCTGATGCTTTCAGAGTACACATGAAGGAAATGGTCACTAACTTCCTAAGGTGACTATGTATACCTTATCTATGGTACAGCTTGAATATAGCATGAAAGAATCTGGTTGTGTACATGTGGTCATTCACCTATCTACTAGATGCAAAGTGACATTTTGAAGGAAATATCAATGAAAAAACTTCAATAAAATAATGAGATTTTGCCATTCACAAGGCCATGTTAGATTTCACTCCAATATGCTCAGATTACATTAGATTAAAAACTCATTTTGTGAGGATAGGAGAAAGTAATAAGTGATGTGGTGGAAATTAGAGGCAAATTTCTGAACAAAAAGATGGAATAATTTGGCGATATCATGCAAATGAGGAAGAAATTTTGCATAAAAGGATATAATTTCAAGTGATCTTAGATAAATTCAAGACAATATTTGACTAAAACTTTAAAAAGATTTTATGATATCAATCACTGAATTTTGTATTACTTTCTTACAAATATTATCACCTAAAATTGTTTACTCTAACTTGAACGATTTAAAGAATACCTAATCACCCGATTTTTATTTATCACCATAAACCCTCAAGACTAAGGCATATGCTTTCAATTTTCCATTCAATGCAACTCATAAAACTAATCTATATTACATACTTTATTTTTATTTTCGCAGATTTCACAATAGAAATCCGTTTCTACCCAAGGCGGAAGACATCAAAGCCAAACAAAGACGACAAACCAATCAGGACTATTATTCCTGTTCAAAAATATTATGTCTATTGAATAAATTGCACATAAAATCTATGTCTATTGAATAAATTGCACATAAAATCGGTCAGATACAGAACATTTGATGTCAATATCATTGGCTATATCAAGTTTACTAGGTCACAGATAATACTGTAAAGTAATAAATTTTACATTCATGTACAATAATGTATTTTCCAAAAATAACTCTTCAGATAAACTCCAAATTTCCTGCTTTCTAAACTTCAAAATCCATGTTTTACAGCATTGCAATTTTTGGGCATATTCAATTTTGTTATTTTTTCCTTCAAAGCGCAAATTTTTACGATAATAACAATATTAAATCCTGTTTTACGAGGGATGAAACGATCGGGTAGGCCTACAAGAGTTGCTTATTTTGTTTTGTTATGATTCTACTCGAAACATTTATCTAATTGTAGTCATAGAATATTGACCAATATCAAGGTTTTGACAGATTTTGGACATTTCAAAAATATTTTTAATCAAGGTGCGTTTTCCGCATTATACCCAGAAAACTTTAGACCTTATCTTTAGATATTACAAGCCTTCTATAAGACTAATTGTGATCGGTGGGTAACAAAGAAAGGTAACTTATGTGGCCAATTAGAGCACAAAGAAATGGTATTGAAAGAAGTTGCTTTATGTTCTTCTTAAATTCGCCCCTCAGCCCCTTCCCTCCTTTTTATTAAATGCACATATACTTCAAAATACATTCATGCCAAGAAATAAAATGTACTAATAGTTTTTTGGTTTTCCTCTAGGTTGATAAGTTTTAGTAATTTACATTTACCGACCACTAATTATTACAGATTTCGCAAATTATTATTTTATATTTTATTTTATTTTGTCATGTTTTCTATAGAGGAATGGATACTTAAGACTAGAAATTATCACAATTATGAAAATGGTTCCCATTTAGTATGATATCTATAGTACAAAACATTCTGATGAATTGAAATTTATTGCAATTCATTGTATACACTCCCTTATATCATTGCCAATTTTGACTTTATTGGATTATTTATTATGAATATTCTCTATTTGTGAGGAATAAACCGAGCTAGAAATGACATGACAAGATTTGACATCTTACCCAAATTACAAGATGATTGGATTTAGTCTGCAGATATTTTGTTAAATAATCCACTGTCAATATAGATTAAATCCAAAATACATGATGCTCACAAATTGAAATTAAGCCAAGTAAAATGAATATGTTTTGTGTCTTTCTCCTCATCCTCTTTTACAGCATTTTCTTTTTTAGGTATGGAAATTCTTAAAATAGAATTACAAGATTGTCAATGTGAAATTTTAGGCCCATATAATGTTTCTTAAAGGATAGAATTTTCCAGCTAGAATTTCTAATTTCAACTTTTTTGATGTTAGAAATTACAAAATGTCCTATATTTTTTGGCTTGTTTAAGGTGTGATTGTTTTTTGGCAATATCAAATTCTTTTTAGATTTCCAGCTTTTTCAGGAGGATATACTTTCATGTTATGGAGATATGGTCAAAATAGTCAAGAATAACTGAAAAATTGGTTTCCTGCAATAAATATTGTTTAAATTTCTATAGATCAGACACCTTTTTGCATGAAACAACAACTAAGTTCAAAATTTCAGGATTGCAATATGTAGATGATGATTGTAACGTGTAAAGAGAAATAAAATGTTAAATTTTGACTAAAGTGGGTTATCTCCCTTTAAGTTCTTCAAGAATAAATGTTGTTTGCACTGTTACATCAAGACTCAATGACTTTCTTATTTCTTTCCTATCTCCGTTTAAAAATATTCTCCACACGCATACGCCACTGGCCTCTAGCGGGTCAGATAATGTTAAAATACGTCTGAAATGTCGAGCTGTTTACTCGTTGGTCGGACAATGTTATAGAACGCGTCTGAAGTGTCGAGCTGTTGACTTGCCCTAGCTGATAAAGTGACAGCATGACACATTATTGAGAAATGTAACAACTTTAGCCATAAGTGCCAACTATATTAATGAAGACATATGAGACCACATTTACAGACATCATCAATAAACTTGATTGCAATATATTATGACAAGAATATCAACAAATCTTGAGAAATTGATGCAATTCCTCATTTAGCTGTCATAAGGGAAGGGATAGTGCTTTGGATACGATTTTAAACAAATTGGTGATAGAAAGGTTGCCTAATATCGATTTATACTCTCTCTGAGTCTGGTAAAATAAAATCTCAGACACACTTGATCTATAGCTTTACAAAAGTTTTCTTCAAAGTTTTGATTTGTCTAGTTTCTGATGCCGTATTCTTACGTCTTTCCACTAATCACATCAGTAAGGGTACAATAACAATTGTCTAATTAGCCTCCATCTTATTTCTACGTTTGTTTTCTTATTCAGTTTTCCTTGTAATTTGATCCCAGCATTTGATACCGAAATCTAACTTAAAGATTTTGATTGATATCCTCATGTTATTAGCTAATTTGACTTGACTATTCATGACAACAAGGTAATGCTTGGAAAATATTGCAAGTTCTGACACTGATTTCACTATAGTGGACTACTTGAAAGTAACTGTTGACTATTTGGATGAAGAAATACATACAAAAAGAGGGAAATCTCTGGGAAATGTGACCAGCTACATTTCTTTTTAGCTAGTGAAATAATAAAGTAAAGCAAAACCAAGCTCAAATTTTCCTACATTTTCTTCCTAAATCTCTTTCACCATTTCTGAAAAAAAAAATTCACCAAGCAGCAACTGAACCTAAACCACAGCCATCATTTAAATCCATAGAATCTAACGAGACATAACAAGATATCCTCAGACACACTCCATCTGCATTTATCTCTACTTCTTAATATTTATCATAACATTTGAGCATGGATTTGAAGTGATATATTACCCATCAAATACAACATTTAATAAAGCCATTGACACCACGATATTACGCAGCAAATAAGACATTAACAGAGTCATTGACATCATGTGCTTAGGTATCTTAAGACTTGGAAGTCTTCATGAATATCCTTCACCAAAGTTAAACATGTATGATCATATTTTTAACCAATATCGCTACAATATCAGTTCTCTGTGTATCAACATCAAAGATAAGGTTACTCGAAAATGCATAGTATGAAGTTAAAGTTGTCTGAAAATTCTCAACCAAGTTAAGCTTCTTTTATTTGCTTCATCTAAGTTAAATTTCCCTGAATATTATATAACCAAGCAACATAATTCTTGATTTTTTAAAACTAACTTCAGCTATCCACATTTCTTCAACCGATTTTTAGTTTTCTCGATTTTCATATAACAAAGTTAAAGTTTACCTAAATATTAAGCTTCAAAATTGTCTTTAGCCAAGTTAAAATGTCCTTATTTTCTTTCAGCCAAGTCAGATTTTCCTGAACATCCTTCCAAGAGTTCTGCACTGATGAATATCAGAGTTCAGCTAATCTGAACATCTTTCAAACAAGTTATCATTATTTTAACCAAGTTTAAACTGTCCTCATTTCCTTCTACCAAAATGTCTCCCAGTCTTCCTTTATTCCTTCAAAGAAGTTTCTTGGATATCTTTTAAAACACAGGTTGAAGTATTCTGAATAATATTAACCATGTTTCTTGTCATATATATTGTAGATCCTACTTATGTATAATTTTAACCAAATGTTCCAGACTACCTGTGATTATTCAAACTTCTCATATTCATCAAGTACCACACTAGATATCAAGTTTAGATGTAGTTACAAAATCTTTCTTTTTATTCATCTGTTTTAACATTTAAGAAAAAATTCACCAAGCAGCAATTGAACCTAAACCGCAGCCATCGTTTAAATCCATAGAATCTAACGAGACATAACAAGATATCCTCAGACACACTCCATCTTCATTTATCTCTACTTCTTAATATTTATCATAACATTTGAGCAGGGATTTGAAGTGATATATTACCCATCAAATACAACATTTAATAAAGCCATTGACACCACGATATTATGCAGCAAATAAGACATTAACAGAGTCATTGACATCATGTGCTTAGTTATCAAGGATTGCATTTTTATGAAACTTAAGATTTGAAGTCTTCATGAATATCCTTCACCTAAGTTTAACATTCATGAATATATTTTTAACCACTGTCACTAAATAGCAGTTCTGTGTGTATCAATATCAAAGATAAGCTTCCCTAAAATATATACTATAGCCTAGGAATGAATATTCTTTATCCAAGTTAAGCTTTATTTATTTCCTTCAATCAAGTTAAGCTTTCCTATATTTCATACCATAAACTTATGATTTCCTTAATATTCTTCTACCCAAATTATCTTCAACCTTGTTTTCTTGTAAATACATAAATGATGTTAAACCTTAAATGAATAGGGCCTATATTTTAACCAAGTGCTCTAGACTCTCTTTTTACATAACATTCCTATATTCATATATAATATTTATCAAAGATGTAGTTGGCTTGCCCAAACTTCAATTTGACAAAATGTTTCCCAAAGGGATCCACTCAAATATTTTCATATGTTTCCTTCTCAAATAGGACCTTCACCAGTGGAAAAGCCTTTGATCAGGCTACTTTTTACTGGCAAACAACAAATGTCATAACCAAAAAATCTGCTGATAGTTCTGCACAACAAAGTAAAACCACAGCATGTGCATTTAAAAGTCAACTACATCTTTGATAAATGTTATATATCCAATTAGCATGCAATTTAACCTCAATCACATGATAGGAAGTTGTATCTACATATGTTTGATATTAGTAGATACTGCCTTTTGTTACGATAAAGAATTGATCGTCTGCACATTAGAATTACTCCAAGGTAAAAGGAAACTTAGCTTGCAATTGACCTGCAATGCACATAGAGCATTTTTACTTTGTTTAGCAGAGTTGACAACATTTTTAGTTTTGTCCCCTTCCCAGGAAATTCCCTGCATGATGTCATACTACTAGACTGTCATTTTCATGTGATCAATCAAGATTTCAAGTTGATATTCAAACGATTTCATGTTTTGCTACAACAAAGCAATAAGATGGATTTCTTACAAGTTGATCCTGAAATCCAGACAAAATCTTGCTCCCAGCGAGCTGCAGATTATAAATCCTACACTAACATTCAGTTTTTCGTTGTGATCCATCAAAGTCAATATCATATGAGATTTTCATGAAAATGTCACATACCAAATTTAGATATATAAATTATTAGTTTAACAAAATTTCAGAAAATGGGGAAAATTCATAGAAACAAATGAAGTTTGACAGTTTTTCCTGATTTTTGGTCCTGAAAATGGCATTTCTGTAAAATGCAAGAACCTTATCTGTAATCTTTAATCGGGTTGCCTAGAATGGCTTTTTCAAATATATGTTTTTCCAAAAGAAAACTGAATTCTTACATCTTTGTGTGTTTTATTTTTCAATATTTCACAAACGTAATAATCTATCTATGAAAGTTCCAGGGGGATATCTAGACAAAAAGGATTAGTAGATACAGAACTATAAGGATAACACTGAAAATTGTAGGTGAATACAATCAATTTGATACAAAAATTAGTAATCCATTTAATGGTCTTATGATATAATACACAAATTATCCGAGAAATGAAGTATTTACTCAAAAGAAATACAATTGAATGGACAATGTCATAGCCAAAACTCACACAGATTTCACTCAGAATCAGAAGATAACATCCCTGAAGCAGCCTGATTAGCATCTTTCTAGCAATCAACCTCTAATGAAATGAGATTCAAAGATTCAAGATGAGTTATCTCTCAGCTACATCTCTTTCAAATCTCACAAAACCTGATGATCAGTCGTCAATTTCCAGCAATCTATCGAGATTCTGACACAAATCAATTGTAACTATTTTGACAAAGACAAGCTTGATTTCGGAGATAGCTTTTTACAAACAATAGTATCTTAGAATCTATTCAAGGCTTATCACCAGAAGTTGGCACTGCAATCAATCTCATCTAACTCATTTAACCCAAAGCACTGATAAATATCTAAACACTGTCGTGATTGGTTGCAACCAAACAAAATCCACTTCAATACCCAATCATGATCAAGCTTTGAAAAGAGCCAACACATGCCAATCCCTAAGCAGTAATAATCATCAGACAGGATTTTTTATTGGTCGAGACCATAAAATCTCCGATTGGTTGACAAAAAAATGGTCAATTTTAGTGATCAATATTTGATATATTTTAAGGACACACAAGTTTACTATAATAATTAAACGTTTTTTGAATGAAAGAGCTTTACCCCATACAGCACAGCAAGTGCACATTAAAAAAATCTGAATTTTATGCTAGTCAGGTAATCCCAAGCCTAACAATCATCATTTAAATCAATATAGCATTTAGAACATGTTATTTGTTCAGCTCACCCAGTAGTGCAAACACTATACGTGAAGAAGTCGTTACTCTGCTGTTGTACTAGTGAACTCTCCAAAGTCAAATGCTTAAAAACCAAGAACCAGTTAGGTAATGACCAGATCAGACTTTTATGAGCAACCAAATAAGTAGTGCACTAGGTCTTTGTTGTTAATCAATTCCAGTGTATTTTTTACTAATAACAGGCTTTGTAATGATACTCATCCAAAAATATTTTGTGAGCAATGTACATTTTCATCACCGTGTGTGAACCTCCATTATTATGAGAAAATACATTAGAATTGGAAGACTTGATGCACCAGATATTTGGTTAACCATAAAATGTATGATTTGGCCCTTACGTAAGGACTTATTTCAGAATAAACATACTTCAGGTGCTACTAACTTTTAAGGCGAGTTTCAATCATCCAGCAAAGGTAAAATGTAAGAAAATAATGAAAGGAATGATATACTCACTAGTAAAATTTGAGTGATGTTGGAACTTATGATGTATAAATGGTCTTTCTGTGATGCATTCATAGGATATTTAAGATTTAATGAAAATGGGAAGATCGTCATGTAAATGCAAGAAAGTCGTATCTACAATGGCCGCCATATGTCAGACACCTTATCACTAGAAGGAGAAAAATCGCTCAAAAATTCTCCTTCATATATCATATATCAGTGGCTCTTGAGTTCTTCAGGTGACACACGTCACCTGAAGAACCATTTCAAGATCCACTGACTCAAAACTGGACATTCTAAAATATGTAATTCAAATTTATGCAAAATGGTGGCTATTGAAGATAAGACTTTCTTGCACTCACATGATGAGTAGATGTTGTAGCTTTTTGTGACTTTCAATATGGTCATGAGATGGTTTCAATAGGAAGTAGGACCTGAAGTATGTTTTATCCTACTTGGATTTGGTGTATACCTGTACGGGGTTTTCTGTTCTGTATATAAGTTTGGCGCCGGCCCAGTCTGCTTCTGTCGGTACTCCCTGCTAATAATGGACACATACAAGCAGCTTATTATTGATCACATTTTGATTGAGTTTACTGTTACTGTCTACCATAACTTGGTTCTATAATCAGATCGTCTAATACAAATGCTATCCCGAGTGTCAACTTCGACAATTTGGACCAAGTTAGTTTAGACTTGATAACAGGTGACCCATGTTTATGCTAGCTAGCGACTATATAGCTACTATGTGATTGCTGAATTGCTAGCATCGATTAGATATTTTAGATACTGCAAATCTTTTGATCAAATTTTCTATGAAACATTGACCCTGATCCAATTGTATTCTTTTCGTTCTTTTTGGTTTATTTTAAAATGAAATCATTCCAGAAGGCTTTCAAGATTGATTTATTTAATGTATCATTTTATGTTGACCATTAAGTAAGCAAACACTACAGCAAAATAGAGGTTAAATTGGTGTGTTTAAGCTTACACACACCCTAGTTAGACTTCAATAACGAACAAAATCGCTGTGATAATCAATTTGAAATAAACTTTTTTTAATGTTTCAAAATTCACTTATTTTATGATTACCCATCATAAACAATTCCATGGATAATAGAGGGAGCTTATCAAATTCAAAGGTCAGAAACAAAATTGACCGCAAAAATAGTTTTTCAGATAAGCAATACATCTTATTTTTTTGTAAGTCACATATTTGATGAAAAACCAATATCACCCAACAAAATTGTTTGCAAACTTGTTAAGGTATGTGTAAAATAATGCATATTGGAGATTCAACAATGTCTTCATTCATTTTGGAATAAGATGAAAATGTGCTTATTTTCAAATATGTTGCTTTTTTGAAGAAAGAAATTAGTTTTAGCACAGAACCAAAATTAGCAAAGCAATTGCTGCAGCTAATCTACGCAATAGCACAGCTGGGGTTTGCAAATCCTACTTTATGCAGCTCAAGTTTGTGCAACTAATGACTATCAAGCAATTAGCAGCTAAATCTTGAAAATGGTTCATTCTTTGTTCTTTTTCTTTGATCTTTTTTGTTTGTTTGTTTTTGTTTTTGGCAAAGACACTTGAAACAATCAATACTAAAATATATTCGAAGGAGAAGCTTGATATATTTTGGGTTTTTCTTATATTAATCGTTCAATGTTATACATTATATGATAGTTGACTCTAGGGATGACCACATATGGAGTGAAGCTCAAATGATTCCGATGAAATAAATTAAAACACCGAGTTTCATCCATCGAGGGTCATCAGGCAATACCTAGAGACAACAGGGAATCAACAGATTTGCAGAACCTATTGTCACAATCAAAACTGACTATACTCAAGGTCTTACCTTACCACCAAGTATATGTTATAAAATATACATAATTTGAAATAGCAGTATGATTTTTTTTGTCAGATACTTGATGGGAAGTTAGGATCTAAAGTATATTTCGTCCGTTAGTGAACACTACCATACATGGCAAAGGGGAGCATGGGTTGTATGATCATGATTGATGAATGATCAATGTGATCAATGGGTGATCAATAATCAATAATCACCATTTGATGCATCTGTAGGATAGGATCCGTAGCTGTTCTGTATAACACTTTGCTCCAGTCCTCATAGTGTGTCCCCTGTTAAACACACAGGTATTCAAACAATTAATGTATGCACTAACATCTCATATGCAGGCATGAAATTACATCTTCCTGAAAAAAGCTGGAAACACTGGAAAAGCGCGTGAAATTGGTAAAAAATGCCTCAAAACGGGCTGAAAACAAATAAAATTCCGGAAATATTGACATCAGAAAAAGCTGAAAAGCTGGAAAATCTCATGCCTGCATATGGTACACAGCTATATTCCTATGGCATTAAGAGAGAACCCAAAGGTTAAGTTACAGCAGTGTTACTACTGAGTGACTTGACAGGTCCAGTGCAGTTACCACAGTGTGGTAACAGAACCAATGCGGTACCATTCTACAGGCTATTGGAATTTAGCTGTGTTATAAGATCCCAAGATAACCTCTACTTTTAAAAACCTCTTTATTATTTAGGTTTATATTTTTTTGAAACCTTGCACTTTGGATAGTTGGCAATTTTTGTTAGATTGAGACAAAAATGCATAAAATAAGGCAATTTTCTTTTTATATTCCAATGACAAACTAAAGGGTTTAATTCACTTTATCATCTTTGATACCTCAAAAAGATACATTTTTCATTAAAATTGTCCTAAATATGCTTAACGAATTAGCTTTCAATTAATTGCCCTCACTCATCACTAGCTGTTTAATTATCTTTGTTATGATTAAGCCTTAACAAGGTAAATGTAAACAAAACCTAAGTAGTATTATCTGTGCCCTATCTCATCAAATCCTGGACTATTATCAGGATTTATTACTTGTCTATCATGTTAATTGACGCTTCATTAAGTACCTAATTGAGCCCATCTTGTTAATAGGTGTATCATACACTGTTATCTATTTGCTCATCCTATAATCAGCGCTCATCCTACTGGGAGACGGGATGGTAGACAAAATATTGCACATCTCTGTCATGACTACCGTCATCATAGGTGCTGATCGAAAGGTTATTTACCGAGCTTAGCACTTTATGGTGTTAAATTGATGACGGCCTTGAGACAGGGCAATAATTGGTCAGCTAGTCATGTGATTGGTACATTAGATGAAGAGGTAGTAATGTCAATGTTATGATGTTAGACTGGCGATATGAGATGGTTGATTCAATTTATTTACAGGTCCTAATGGAATTATGATAGATGCTCAATCAAACAAACCCGAACAACATTGGCGTTAGTTTGTTTCGGAGCTTTATTAAGTCCTGACAGATATTTTGAAACATTTTTTAAAGATATTAAGAAATTTAGATAAATGATACTGATGACTAGCCCTTAGTCATATCACCCTCATGAGATTTGACAATTTTGTTAAAGAGGTAACAAGTTCTTTCTAGGTGTCTGAAAACCATTTAAAAATCTAAAATTTGTGAAAAATTTTATGATTCTAAAAATTAGGTGCAGTACAATTTAGTACGGTTAAATCCTTTATTTTTCAAAGATGGAAGACAAACAACCTTTTTTAGGATAATGGGGTGGGTAGTGTTCTGTCTCATAGGAGACGATATCATGTGTATCCCATCATGCAATGCTTTCTATGGGATTGTTTGTATAAGCCTTTTAGAAGAATGGCCGCCACAAAAGGAGAGGACGCTATTCCAAATGGGTAAAATTAAGATAACAATAGGAGAGGGCGTTCTTTGGTTTGGGTAAAACCCGGGAAACACAAAAGATGTTTAGTCAAGTGTGCAATGTCAGCCATACCTCAAAAAGGCTTATAGGACGTTATGTGAGTAGTGATGACATGAGCCTAAATCAAAGTTACTTGTTCTAATCTTACATTTTAGGCATGTTAAATCACTAAGCACTCATATGATTTAATGCACAAATAATCCTAAGGAAGCAATGCATGGTGGGATACTCACTATATCTTATCTCCTGCTTCATAGTAGCAACTACATAAAATACATGTTAGCTTCTAACAAGATACCAAATACCAGGTGCACTGTGAAGAAATGGCAGGCTGTCTTTTTGGATTCGCCAAAGATAGTTTTGATAGAACAAGTTAGCTAAAGAGGAATAGTCGTGCTTTAAGTTAGTATAGAAATGTTGTGGCTCCCAAAAGCTTGTGACAAAGGAGCTTTTTGGTGAAGTGAAAATTGAATACCATAATTTAGCAAAAACAAAATTTACTTTTTAGATGAAAATATGTTGTAGAACGTCTTTATTTAAAAAGAAATGTGACAAGATATTCTTGGTTACAAAAAGAGGAAATATATAGAACATCCTAGGTGCAGTGCGAGGTTAAAAATGAGGAAGGGCAACCTAGGTGTGGAGTACAAAATGAAATAGGACCATCTAAAAAAACTTGACACTCAGGGTTACAAGAAGATACGAGGACCTTCCCATCAAGCCTTGCTTCCAATAGGATCTTTTGTATGGGTCGTTATGAAATGTACTATTGATGGAACATAGCACAATTTAGCAGACGTTTTTTGCATTTCAGATATTTTAGATAAGTAATAGTATACCAATCATGATAACCTGTGCAAAACATCCCGTTATAACAAGGCATGATGGGAAGGTCTTGATACCTTCTTTCTTCAGGGTTAGTTACAAAACATTTAAGCTCCCATGAGGAAAGGATCTCAATTAACGGACACCCTTTGGGTTTTAGGTAAAAAAATATTTCAAAAATGAGACAGGGCACCCTAGGTTAAGCAAAATTCAGTTAATTACGAGTGTTAGTGAATGAGAAATGTAACGAGTTGTTTGTATAATACCCACCATAGGTAACTGCATAGATGGGTACAAATACACTGCATCGGTTGATGCTTGATGGTTTGCGCTGGTCACTGACGGGACTGTCTGCGCCTAGCGGAGAAATATTCACAAGGTCAAAGTCACTTTGCTACATCACTTGTAGTATTTTAAAAGCTGAATCTTTTAACACATTAGGGAGGAAGTGTTAAAGCCTTCGCTTGATATGTTTCCCGATATGTTTGGTCTATGAGCACAACATGGAGGGACATTGCTGAGCTTTTGGGGAGGGGGGGACAGGGCTGACCCCTTCATAGGACCAAAATAGCTCGTGTCACTCATAATAAAGTAACATATGTCATTTCTATGAAAAGAGAGTGATAAGGGAGGTGGTTATTCTTTTTTTATATTATTATTATCATTATTATTTTTGAAACAAACATGTAAGTCCAAAGGTGATTGTATATTAGAATGGGTATTCTACAATATTTTATATATTAATATTACCATGGAAATATATTTTCTAATAAAATAGAGATAACATTTATGTTATTTTACAGGCGATACCTTTACATTTGCAGAAGAATCAGTTCTCAACAGAAGGCATAATAAAAATAAGTCACTTCTTTTTTCTATGTCAGCATATCTTCCAAGATGTATTCTTCCATCTCCGCAATTTCAACACATAAACACCTTTTATACATTTAATTTTTGTAACAAGTATTTGCAGATCTAAATTTACATCCTACTTCATTTACATTGACATTAATATGTTTGGGTTATAGCAGCATTATCGTGGTTTTGATGCATGTTGTTCAGGTATGACACATCGGTATTTTCAATACATTTTAATAATTTTTTGACAATTTTAATAGGTCAAATGTTTGATAAAAACTATAAATACATTTTAAGGTTCTACTGTTTTTTAATCCAAGTAATAGATTGAGACAAGAGAAGGAAAGAATTGCTCAGAAAAATCATAAGAAATATACAAAGCAGAAAAGAAAACGAAGAAAATTGAAATAGAAAAGCAACAACTTAAGAGCCACTCTATCTAAAGTCTGCATCCTTCAAGTTACCATAGCAACGCAATATGAATTCAAATCACAAGTAATCCTTATGCATAAGAAATCGTCATGACAGCTCAAAATGAGAAATTAATAATCCATTAACTTGTCGCAAAGTTGATCAAATATTCTGCTTGACTTTAAAAATTAAACAGCAGAGAAGTGGATATGTCCACAGGATGAAAACAACATGATGAGAGTGTTTGTATTACTGTGTGTCGGCCATCTTGAATCCCATGTTAACCAACTCAATTACATAAACTGTCTTTACTTAAGACTGGTTGACAACTGACAATGTTTTAAATCAAATTTAAATCATAATGAAAGATGAAACACTTGTTTTCTTTATATTTGTATTAAACATTTTTTTCAACTCTTTAGATTGAACCAATACCTGATATCAACTAAAATTTAAAATTATGATTTGTGTACAAAGAGATAATTTAATCTAAACAAAAGCACTGTACTCTGTAAACCTTGAAAGTATAAAGTAAGCAATCAGACTCTGTTACAAGACCCATAGCATATCCCTTGTATTCTACAACATTGTGAACTGGTGAGTTTGTGTTGTTTAAGAGATTAGCAATGATTAATTAGTATTGATTAAGACCAAATCACTGCGTATTAATATATTTTGTGCATGAATCTTTCATGATTTTTGTAATAATTTTGGTTAAGTTTGTTGCTACTACAAGGAAAAACCTTGTAGCTGAATATAGAGCAAGATTGGATACATTGTTGCGATTCAAAAAAATTGAACTAATTCATGCCCACGTATAGTCATATTGGTTTATGTGCGTTAATTTTGACATTAACCCTAACTCCCAAACACTTAAAACTAAAGGGGGAAAAAAATAAAGTCCAAATACATCATATAAAAATTTCCCGTATCCCCTGGGAATCTGTATCCCCCGTCTGTGACGAAATTGGACTTGGGCAAATTTCTTGATTTTTGCTTGTTGGATTTTGTTGGACTGTGACGTGTTAGGGTTATAAGCTCCATGCCTCATGTAATAATGAAAGCTCCTCCGAGTCTGACAAAAAAGGATCATGGTCACACAAGTGAATTGGGATTTAAGGTGAGGTGAGACCTTTATTATACATCAAAGACAAAACCAAGTTTCTCTAGTGTACATATACCGTATCCACTCGTCCAATTCAACTACTCATTCTTTGAATTTAGATCACGTTACAGTTGAGCGCTTTCATACTACCGTGCCAAAAATTGTTAAAATATCTTAAATGAAGTGTCGGTCATAGAGAATGACTATTTGTCGAACTTTTGGAAATGGGGATTTTGTTAATTTAAGGAGATTGTCAGATGGAAAATAGTTGAATTAGACGAGTGAATAGGGTATGTTAGATAAAACACAGCAAGATATGTTGAAATTTTTTACAAGAGTTTTGTGAATAATACATCCAGAAAAAAAATAATATCTTAATGTATTAACCGTCTTTATACATATTGATTATTTTTGATAACTTGTTTCCATTAACCTTTAAGTGGCTTGTTCTCCATTCGTGTTTGCAAGAGAGTGGCAATCGAAAGCACCATTGTTTCAAATCACTTATCTGTCATTAATTTATTTGCAAAGAAAAAAAAGAACAACTTTTAAAGTAGAAATCTTGATTTCTCCTAATGCTCAAAACATGTTGAAACCTTGTCTGAATCTCACCCATATTAATCACAATCAGAACCCTGGTTCATTCATCAAACCGTTTTCCTCAAGTTTATAAATATATAAACAGACAAATATATAGCCGACAATGTGGGTTAACTAGCTCTGGCCCTAGATTCTGAACTGCACTACATTCTGCAAATTCTTAAAACGTTTCACAATTTCTAGGAAATCTAATATATGGCTTGGTAGAATGATTTTGAACTATAGTCTTGCCTGGTCTTCTTCTGAAGTGGTAAAGTTAGATACTGTTTATCATTTTCTCAAGAAATAATAAATCAAACTGAAAATCAATGATAAGTATTCCAAAAAAAGTCTCAATATGATGTCTCAAATAATCACTTTCGCCAAAAGAAATTATTTCATAATCATAATGTTAATTAACCAAGCGAGGATTTCAAAAATTTGAAGTTAGTGATCTTAAATAAATAGTTTTTATGTACAACATTTTGGGCCTTGAGAAAGTCACAAAATGAAATCCCGGTATATCATTAGGAGTATCAAGAAAACATTGTAAATGGAGCATTTACGGGGGTTTAGTGTTTGTGATTATTATTTTTTCTTCTGTGATGATACATAGATATCTTCTTAATTTTAATAAGGTACTAAACCCTTTTTGCAAGTCATGGAATTCACATAATATTTATCTATTTAGCATATTTACATTACATTACCTATGTCACCATAAAATGGGGCATTAAATTGAATTAAATCGATCCATGATATGGTGTAAGCTAACTGTATGTTGTCTGTATCAATGCTAGATTGCATGCGTGGGCTCTAAATAAACATCTGCATTGACACATTTACTGTACTAAGGTATCACATGAAACCAGCTACGATTGCAATGAAATCCAAGCTAATTTGGTCAATTTGCTGCTTCCGTCTCGTGATATTGATAGCATAGAAGCGTTTAAAGTGAAATTTACTGATTTAAATGCATCTTTAATGTCTGCATGTTTTATTGGTGTTTTGATCAAAATTATATTAAAATATGTCAATTCAAATATTTTATTGGTATTCTAAAATGAAATTATTCCAAAATATTCAAATCAAATATTTGAGAATTTGAACTACATACCACTTCGAAACCAGAAATCTTTGTTTTTCCTGCGACCCAAATTTGTGACATGAAATTAAATGAAAATGGCAACCAATTTTGTTGGCTTCATTCAGCTCACAATAGTGAAAAATAATATAATGACATAAATTCTAAAACAAAATTGAGGTTGCTCTTGTCAGAAAGTGTTCAACATTTTTTATATCTTTTTTTCCCCTTTTTCTTTCTTTCCTTTCCTTTTTTTTTACTTTCTTATTGTACAAGACAATTTTGTGGCAGAGGGGATTTCCCTACTCAAGTTTTAATTGCAATTGCCTAAATACCAACCGTCTGATGCTTTCCTCAATTGAGTTACAGATTGTTTTTCTTACTGAACTAAAAACCAAGCTCAAAACACAAAACATCAACAGGTAAACTGTGCCCCACTTGTTTTGTAGACAAACATCACTCATATCGGAAGAATAAATTACATTTTTTTAAATTCAAATCTGGATGGTAAATAATCAAACTATTTCAGCCTGTTGAATTATGTATAGATTTGTTCCATATCCATAAATTGATTTTCCCACCTTAGCTACAAGTGTTAGGTGTCTGCTAATTTGAACACTAGAGGGCAGCAGAGAAAGTCACCATTGATTCTTAGTTCAGAAATAAGAATACACTTAAAAAGTTAAAGGGGCCTATAAGTGGAGATTCATACAAAGTGGTAAAAATAGAAATGGTGATGATTTGACAGCAAAACAACATCTACTGATGGATGTAGGTATGTAAATTTCTGTAGTACAGAAGTTTAAGCACCTATTCTAATTACAAAGTTAATTGACGTGTGACAACTTCGGTACCATTTGATAAGGCATAACAATCATTCCCGCTGTTACCACAACTCTTCACCAGGGACAAGATAATAATTAAGGTTCAAAACTCTTCCCCAGGCCAAAAAATTGAATAATTGTTTGGTGCCCTGTCAACAACTATTTTTGGCATGTGTCAAACATTTTTTCTATGTCATTTTGTGTTTGATAGCTGGTGCTATTTTTAAAGGTAAAGAAAAAAAAATCATCTTGTTTAGGCTTTTGCCATGGAAACCTAAATTGGTACCAAGTAAGCTAAAAGAAGCTTATCTTCAACAGGGCTCCATGATGTTTTTAAAATCAGTTTTTGATTGCAGAAGGAAGACTGGAGTAGCCGGAAAACTGCTGAAGCAAGCATGGACTTTAAACCAAATGCACATAAAGCGCCGGGTGCTGAAAAATTGAACCCAGGACCTCATTGATGCAAGGTGAGGGAACTACCGCTGTACCATCTTGATCATAAGAACCAACTAAAACCATAAATCTGGTCATCGAAAAAAAAAACTAATTCGCTAAAACTCATGTTAGGCCTAAACAAGCTTGCAGATCATATCAATTTTTGCCACATCAGGTTTTAAAGTGGAGATTGATTGGATTTTATGACCAAGGTTATGGGATTTTCATTTATAGTTTATTTTTTCTCCACTTTTTACATGAGCAATACATACTTGCAGACTACATGATTATGTAGGGTAACCAAAATTGACATTGAGGAGGATTTGAAAAGTAAAATCTAGGCCACACAAAAACAACCTTATTCCAGCACTTTCCCCTTCAAATATGGAGTCAGAGGTTGTATAAATAAACCGTACAACAATAATCATAACAAAAGGAACTTTGCATTGGGTAGATTGTACTTTCTGCTAACAATGAACATGGAAGAATGAACTTTGCATTTGGGAGATTGTTCTCTTCGTACTCTTTACCAACAATGAATATGAAAGAATGAACTTTGCATTTGGGAGATTTTTCTACTAGTACTTTTTGCTAACAATGAACATGAGAGAATGAACTTTGCATTGGGGAGATTGTACTCTTTGCAAGGGAGCAAATTGTGTTGAATTTAGAGCTTTAGAGCGTTTATGATGGTATTATATATCACCTTGCCTTTCTTCAATACGTAGGGTATTGGTCAGTGCCACATAGGAGCAAAATTTAATAATGCAAAAAAATGAGAGAATTATTATGCAATGGAAAATAAGCTGCCTTTTAACCATTTGTGTGATAGCAAAAAT
>JXSR01S012618.1:0-10317 GCA_000969725.1 Ophiothrix spiculata
CATATGAAAATGACAAATGAAAAAGAAAAAATAAAACAAAAAGAAAAAGAAAAAGAAAAAGAAAAGGCTTAAAAAGCTGTAAAAACAGCAAGATTGGAAATTGGCAAAGCAAAACAATGTAATGCGATGACCCAACCTGACATAAGCAAAAATAAATATTTGAATTACGGGGGGGACAAGAACATTATAGGCCTACACTATAAGCCAGGCCAAGTAGACCCAATTTTTTTATACATATAGATTATACAAAAAATGTATTTTTTTTTTAATTCATAAAGTCAACGTTATATCATCTTGAACACATAACAAAATTTCTGGCAAAAGCACAAAAATAAATTAAGCAACAAAACTAAAAAATAAAGTCAAAATTAATATCAGTCCTGATTAATATATTAACAATTTAGTTTCTATGAATGTAAATTAAATGCATAAACATGTTAACATACAAATAATAACACAACAATAACTGACTCAGGGTTGCCTGCCATCCAGTAGCATATACAAACGGATAATTATCATAAATAGTAGAAAATTTGTGAAACCAAATTGCTTTATAAAAGCAAGTTCAATTGAATTGGTAAAAATAAAATTTCAGTCTCAATCATAGACATAAAGAAACACATCAATCGAATTCAAGTTCTTGAAAATTCCACATTAGCACATTCATGTAAACTTCTACATAGGATGGCAGGCAGAAAGCTGTTTATGACATGTTAATTTTATAACATGATCAGTCATTGATTTTATATTGCTTGATCAGGATCTTTGTTAAATTAACAAATGGTTAATCAATCCCGATAAATTAGACTGTAATAAACGGTCTGAAATCGCCTTGAACATGTTGAATAGGGCATTTGACTTCTGCATTCAATATGGCGGATCAACGTACCCAAAGACCAAAACCAAAATAACCAATTTCAACCAAAATGACAACAATGATTATTAAAAGTCAATTATATACAGGAAAAATGATCTTGAAGTATAAACTATATATCAGTTTATTTATTCATGTTGCTGGCTGCTCTATTTCTGGTCAACATACCTTTGTAAGACAGATCATTACTGTCTTGAGCAGTTTGAGTCCGATTGCCAGTTTTTGCTTCAAGTTGTTTTAAGATCAGATTATATGATTCCTCATCCGGTAGATTTTGCCAGGCAGCGGGGCTAGGTATTGGTACCTTTGCAAATTGTCCAGGAGTAGAAGTTAGCACAGACGCGAAAATACGACCATCCTTACTTCAGGTTGATACAACTCCACGTCTCTTAGCTGTGTCTTTCAGTAAATCCTGATTCTTTTTAGTTAGGTCTTCATGAATGGACTTTTTAGATCCTTTTAGGTATTTCCTCTGCTTAATAACCACATTTCTTGCATTGTAATTGGTAAATTTGACTAGTATAGGCCGTGGTCTATCACCCACTGCTCTGCCGACTCTATGACTGCGATCAAAATCAGAGTCCTCCAAATTTACTTTAAGTTTTTCTTTTGCAAGCGATTTGATGATTTCATTTGTATTCTCAGATTCACTTTCGGGAATACCATTGAATCTCAAATTGTTTCTCCGTCCATATTGTTCTAAGTCATTTAGCTCACGTTTTACCCTTCTGACCTCGATACGCATATTAATCATATCATTTGAAGTTTCCTTGTCATTTTCCTCCAGAGCATTAATTCTTAGGTTTATGTCATGTATATCTCCTTCACAACGATCAAGTCTTTCACCTATTTTCTTATCTATGGCTTTGCCCATTAAGTTTTCAAAGAAACGAGCAAGTTTTTTGCTACTTAGCATCTTGTTTATGAAGTCCGGTTCATCTCCATCATCATCCGAATCCGAACTCTCCTGATTATCAAGTTCATCATCAGCAATTGCATCTGATTGTGGTGCAAGAGAATCATCATGGTTTTTATCCGTATCCTCGGTTGATGAAACAAGAGAAGCCATAGTAAAATCCAAATTATGATCCAGAAACTATTCCCCGTAGAAACCTGTAGTAGTTAAACAGCCAGGTGGGTCATGCAATAAAAATGTATTTGACAATTATCACACCATTGGGATTGAATAGGCGGCGGAGAGCGTGAAGTAAACACGACTTCTCTTGACGAGACCAATCAATTGAAATTAGTTGGATAATACAAGCTCTTGATAATACAAGCTAAATTATATGGTCCCCAAAATCTTGTATTACTGAGTTTCAACTGTAATTGAAAAAATTTTGCAATAAGCACAGCAAGCCAGAAAACTAATTATTCTCTCATTTTGTCACAATGGTATTTAACAATTATACATATAATGCATTATGGTAACTACTATTTGGCATTGTTTACAATTACTATACAACCTCTTACAACAAGACATAATTTTTTTTCTGCAGCTACAAGTAACACAGCCACAGGCCATACTGAAACTACCTTAGAGTATGTTCCCACTGAAGTCTTTGATCCTACATCGAGTCCACGACCCTAGATCTGAATCCACATTAAACACAGTGGGAACACGTTATATGTGGTCTCGATCCTATACATTAACAATGTGGACTCGATGTGGGGTCGTGACTACCAAAATTAGGTAGTCTCGATGTAGGGTCAAGCCTAGTGGGAACGCTACACACATATTTAATGTAGGGTTAAATAAATTATGTAAACAATGTGACGGTCGTATGTACAGTAAACATAAAGCATACATGTATGAAAGGTGTCTGATAGTCAAGGGACGGAGAATTTGATCAAAATTGCATTTATAATTATGATTCTCTTTGCAAATGCAATAATAGTCCTTATAAGGACTTTTGAGTCACAGTAAGCTATAGAAATATGAACAGTTTGTACTGCATTCTCCCGGGTAGGCATACACGGGCCGGCCGGCCCGGCTCACGTAGCGGAAGACATGCATGATACGTGGCGGCGATTTCCTCATAACACAGCTGTCTGATTCTCCGTACACACGAAATACTAAAATACATTTTCACATATTGAGTGAAAGTCCACGTACGATGTATTTCATTCAATGTTATTATTTATTTTGTTCATCATTAAAAGGACTGCAGCTAAAATATACCTTAAAATAGAAATAATACAACAAGAATATGTCCGATAAATCGTAAACTGATTCTGCATAATTGCTAGCTAGCGAGACAGATAGACCGCATTTGTCAATTGCAACATCCGGGTATGTGGACTCGACCTAGCATTCAGTCAATAGCAAGTTTGACCTAGGATTGTCACTGCAGTGGGAACACAAATCAATGTTGACTTGATGCTGGGTCAGGATCCAGGGTCTAACCCTACATTAGCAATGGGAACACACCCTTATATCCATATACGTGTATAATATAATATGTGAAGGTGTTTTACTGGGGCAGGAAGAATTGGTGATTAATCAACAGTTTATGCATCAACTCATTCCAAGCTTGTTTGGAAAAAAAACCAAGGCACAATAACTCAAGACTCATGCATAAAGACAAAACAGCTTAGATAAAAATTGTCCTTAAAAAATTCTTACGTCAGACATACATACCTCTAATGATTTGCGTAGTTGTTCTACAGGTGTGGGAGGTAAAGTTGCTTGACTGCCTAAGAGTATGACTGGCTTCTTGGCTTGACTAACTAGTTGAATTGCTGTTTGAACTGAAAGAAAGCACACAATGAACAGTTATTTTAAACATTCAAATGTTATTTTTTACTAAAAAGTATGTATGAATATACAAAAATCACACCGAAGAGGCAAAGGTATAAGATACAAAGGCTAGTCATCTAAAATTTACTTTATCTATATTTATACTTTGCTCAAATATATCCAAAAGGTCTGATTCCGGTATACCTCACTCAACCTAATCTAAAGTGCTCCATACCTGTCCATTATCTCTACATTCTTTCCCATTTCTAAAACATTTTGGGAAATCATGATGTTATTTCATGCCTGTGAAAGTTAAAGAGTCCTAGTACCACTTCAAGTATCAGGGCTTAAGATTATTTTTTTGAAAAATAAAAGGGAATATTTTGCGAAACATTTGAACACACAAAATAGTCCCTGAAGTGCAATTTGCCTTTGTCATGGTACCGAAACCAGGCTGATAGTGCCAGCCTCTGTTATTTTTGCATGACACTGGAAAAAGAAAGTGGGGAGACAGTTGTATAGGAGCCCAGTCTGGTTGTGTCAGCATTTTTTCAAACATTCTGAGAATTTGATACCAAAATATTTCTTATATTTTTCCCATGTAAAATTTTACAGTTGAAACAAGTCCTGTTTTTGGAGATATAAGTGTGCACTGTTGTTATGTATGAGAGACTAATTGCAATGCGTTATACTATGCAATGCCGATAGAAACCATACACATAGTTGTCAATCAGGCCTTGTAAACTATAAAATTAATTTGACTGTTTATTATTAAAAATATAAAAAGATCTATTTCTAGAGCTTTTTCAGCCGTTTTAAAAGCTCTTGCTAGTAAAGATTCATGTTTACAGAGTGATAAATTTGTTATCTCCTGTTTATTCTCACGCAATACGAAATATAATAGTCATTTGGGTTTGTAAGATTCGGCTAATATTTTCTCATTTATCTCATGACCTAACAGGGGAGACTGATAGTATATCTTACTTTGTGCAGGTTCTGCCATGGGCTGCATCACAGGCAAGGGTCCTACTCCTCTCTTCTCAAAAGCACCAGCAAACATGTTACTTATATATGTATTTAAATACCTATTTGAAAAAAAACATGGCATCATATAATGAATCATATTGGAAAGTATACTTGCAACTCTCAATACCATGTAGAGGACTCAGTTTGCAATTTGGATCATCTAATTGAAACAGACATATAATCTGGCAACTTTCAAAAGTACCCAATAAATGAATTACTTAAAAAGAGGTAATTAAAATATGCATAGATGTTTTTCTTTCAGACTACCAAGCTGTGTTTTAAAATTCAGACTAGCAAATCAATTTTAAAATTTGGACTAGCAAGCTTTTTTATAAAATCAGACAAGGAGTTGTTTTCAAAATTCAGACTAGCGAGCCTTGCCTTTTTTTAATTCGGACTGGCGAGCCTAAATTACAATTCGGACTAGCAAGCTGTAGGACTAGTGAGCCATCAGACTAGTGAACAGTTGGACTAGCGAGCTTTCAGACTAGCGAGCTGTCAAGACTAGCAAGCCGTCCCCTGAGGGTTATATATATTATACACTATATATGTTGTGTTATGGGGGTGGTGCAGGCAATGTCAATCCTGACCATCAATATATATACTTTTCAAACACAAGTACCTGCCACCAGACAAGAAAGACAAAGCTGATGGAGAATATTTCTCAAGGATAAAACTCAAGGTTTTTGTAGTTAAAGGTTTGCGATCCGCAACAATTACACTACTTCAACTAATAATGAACAAGATGGTTCGCGAACCAGTAGTCTCGCCTGTGTTATCGACCGCCAACTTCATTGACCGCCTACTTTGTTGATCTCTGCCGTTATCATCCATCATAATGAAACAATTTGACACCTTAGATGACCTATTGACCTTGCCCTTGGGTCAAGCACTTTCTATGGTCTAAGTTTAATCCATGTGGGGTCAGGGGTTCATGACCTTAACTTCAAAATGACCGTAGATGACCTTGGGATAATTTTTTTGACCTTGAATGTATCTCAAGGCAACTTTTTGGCCATTTTGGAAATTTGACCTCAGATGACCTTTGACATTGACTGACCTCGCCCTTGGGTCGAACACTTTCTATGGTATAAGTTTAATCCATGTGGGGTCAGGGGTTCATGAGTTTTGACCTTGACCTCAAAATGACCTTGGATGACCTCAGGTCAACTTTTTGAAAAATTTTGAAATTTGACCTCATTGACCTTTTGATCGCACCCCCCAAAAAATGCGTCGCGTTTGCTAATCCCAAACCCCTTCATGTCACCGAGTTTCATTACCATAGCCCTTACAGTTTAGGATATATACTTAAAATAAAAAATTATGCATAAATTATGCAAATTAGGTACTTTATAAGCATAGTTTGAGTTCAATTTGTACGCAGCACCAGTTCAGCCCCAACCCTACCCACTCACCAAATATCATCAACATAGGGCATACGGTTTCCAAGATTTGCTCCGGACAAGAAATGTGGACGGCGGACAGTTTTAAGGAATGGGTGAAAAATGTTCAGGCGAGACAAAAATGATGCTATAATATACAAATAATGAATGTTATGAGTGCAATGGGAAGAATATTCTCATGAGATGAAAGATGAAATGTTCCATTTTACGAGGCGAAGCCGAGTTAAATGGAACATTTCATCTTTCATCGAATGAGAATATTCTTTCCATTGCAAGAATTGAAATATTCATTATTTGTTTTATATAACTCATACAAAGATTCTTGCCATTTGATGCATTTCTAAGGCCAAACAATGGTAAACATCAGCACAATTCAAAACAGAGTGCTTTTTTTTTAAAATGCACTCTCGTTGAAGAGTTAAAAATGGAAAAAATGATGAACATCCTTCAACTAATCAAATGACTAGAATCTTTGTATGAGTTATATAACAACAAATCATCCATCCTTACCAGTTAATTACTGAAGTTACTAAGCTTTTCCTCTTTGATTCCATGCCTAACTCTTTGACTACTAACTCAAATCTGTATAATATATCAATTGGTAGCTCTACAAATACTGGGCCTGAAAACAAGAATAAAATAATTTGTAAAACTTGGCAAAAATACCATCATGGGACATTCTCTTCACACATTTTGCTATATTCGACCATACTCAAATATATGTTTTCTGTCAACAATTTTTCATCAAATCATTTCTCTAATAAATTCGAAGGAGGTGAAATTCAATCAAAATAATGGTGCTTAATTATTATATACATCTGAGTTATAAAAGTTATATTCAGGTCTAAAGTAAAGCTGGAATATCAAAATATGAGAAGAAAACTTCATGATCATTTTTGTACAAGTCAATTTAGTAATTAAAATGTCAACAAAAGTTGGAAGTTTGACCAGTCACAGTATTCACATCCCATTCCAGTGTTTGTTATATACAAATTAAATTTAAAATACCATATACTAACGGTATATGAATTCTGAAATGTATATCCACTTCCATAACCTATAAACTCTGGAAGACATGATGTTGAAGCACTTTCATGTTTAATAGCGCTCTTCCTTTTACCACAGTCATAAAATTTCAAATGTAAATTTATAGAAAATCTATTTACCATCTACAAATTGTAATATTCATAGCTTTTGCACACAAATGTCCTCCATTCAAGTGTTAGGTGAATCTGGCCACCCCCGAGATAGGGATAAAACCGGATTTAAAATCTTGGTTTACTACTACTATACCGTACTCCACAGGAATTTTAGAAAATCTTGATATCAATTAAGTGCTATCTATGTTTTATCACATTTTCAAGAATGAAAATCATCTGAACATACTTTTTGCATCAAAATAATTAATTTTTCTTCCACAAAGCATGATTAGAGAAATGTTGAATACAGCCTCATAAATCAGATCACAATTTCTCACCACATTTACCATGTACAGCTAATTCAGGAAAGAGACAATGGAAAGTGAAACTGACGGGCTAAAAGTGCGCCTACCCCTAAGGCTTGATTTGCTGCAATAATCAGCTGATTATTACTTCAAATCACCCCTTTATTGCAGCAAATCTGCTCTACATGTAAATGATGTACCATGCTACGACACAAAATAACCTTCATTATGCACATACTAGGGTTTACGACATGCCGCGCAGTGATGTATATCTCTTTACCAGTCGTTACGTTGTGACTCACTAATACCAGTGAAGCGTTTGATTTGTACGGGTTGAATGGCGAGCATACAAATTCGAGTAAAAGATCAGTTCTTTCTGTACGTGAACTCTGAGTGACCTATTTGGGTACCCCTATTTGTGGATGGTACAAATGTTGTCCATTGGCTCGAAATAGGAGTTTCACGGCCCTGAGCTAATTGATTTCCTTGACTTTGGAACATGTGACAGTCTTTTCTATATGAGCTTACCTGGGACCCCAGACTGTGCTGCGGCCATAGCTTTCCTGACAGTAGGCACAATGTCACGAACCTTGCGGACAGTAGCACAAAACTTACACAAGGGTTTAAACAAACTCATTTGATCTATGTCTTGTAATGCACCACGACCCTGTATGTAAAAAAAATATCAAATAATATTATCAAGTAGAAGCTTAAATGACCACTGATCAAAACATAAATTCCTTGTTAGTCCATACGTCACAAAATATTCATTTATGAGACACATATGACAGTGCATTTTGTCTGAAACGAATTGGGGCAACACGCTTAAAAACATTGCGACAGAACGCTTTTCAAGAAACTGGTGAAAATAGGCAGCAAAAAATTAAGAGAAAAATTTTTAAAGCCTAGAAAATGATGTGACAGATGAAATAATAAAACAAAAAATTGATATCATCTGCAAAGTCCCCCTTTTGAGTGAGCCATCTCTTTTCTGTTTGAATAGGGTTGTATGTTTTTCCAATAATGTTTGCTATTGTTTTTTTGGCAAATTGATTTCACTCTTGATTTCAAAATGACTCAAATAAGAATGAGCTGTGATAAACTGCCAGTTGTGGATTTAAAAATTATACTAATAATTTCAATAATCCAAAAGGATTTTTAGGCTTCATCAAAAATCCTGAATGTCAATTGTGGTTTCAAAGAAGTTGTGATTGTCATAGTCTGATCTTTGATGTTATGTTTTGGCTCAAATTTGGTACCACATTTATGAGGAATTAAGCTCTCTACCAATATCAATAACTCAATTGCTATTAACAGGGCTCAATCCAAATCTATATCAAAAAGGCACACAATTTACTATACTTCGATCAATACCAAATAGGCGGGCCTCTTCACATCGGGAATTGATACAGATAATAGCGTGCGTAGCTTAACATAGCACAACTGCATGAGATGCAGCGTGCGTTGTATGTGTAACTCGCGCATCAGTATCTACAGCGCTTGTCAGCAGGTTTATGTTTACTTGCATATGAAGAAAAGCTTCATAATTCCCGCCTATTTAGTGTTGATCAAAGTATAATCTAAAACGAATATAACATTAACATACCTTGAGTAAAGTTGCCGCAGCCCCTCCCATAAGCAGCACAGGGGACTCGGCCATTTGTGCATTTTTGATAGCTGTGATGGTATTGGTTAAGCCAGGACCAGCTGTAACTATAGCAACACCTATTTGACCTGATAACCGGGCCACTGCATCAGCTGCAAACACTGCTGTTACCTAGAGATGCAAAATAATATAAATCATGTTATCGGATTAATTATTTTCTTTTTAGAACTAGTGTCTAAATTAATGCCCTGCAGGGCAGGTTTTTTCTTACCCCGACCCCGTCAAAGTAATTTTTTTCCCGACCCGATAAAAATTTAGCTTGCCCCGACCGACCTCGACCCGAAAGGATTTTTTCTAGACCGGCAGTTTTTCATCATTTACCGGTCAAGATGGATATTTTTCCCTGACCCCGAGTTACCCTGAATTTCAAGTCATTAAAATAGAGTTTAACAAGGATTATGAAATTATAGACACAACGATTAATTGTTGCTCCATTTTATTTTTACCCCGAACAACCTTTTGTGTTTCCCGGACCAAATGTAAACTTTCCACTACCCCGAGTAAAATTTCCCTGACCCAGTCGACCCCGGTAATATTTTCCCCGGACCGCACCGAACCCGAAAATAGCTAAACAAAATTCCTGACCCAGTTTCGGTCCGGTCCGGTCCAGGAAAATTCAGGGTTTCGGGTTGCCCCGCAGAGCCTTAGTCCAAATGTTCTATTCACTGATTATAAGTGTGATGACTGACAAATCAACAAAATGAGTGAAATTATATTGTTCCATTCCATCTACCAATTTGTCCTGCTTCTCTCTTTTGTTTACTTTTTACTCCCTTCCTTTTATTCTATCTTTTTTCGAAAATCCTTTAGGGGGCAATTTCCCCACCTTGCCCCCATCCTGTGGTGCCATCCCTGGATAAAACATACCAAAACAGGATAGTTATACTTGTTTTTCATGTTTATCGTTCAGTCACAAATTCTATAACCCTAAATGGGTAGAGCCGAAATGAAGTAGGATATTTTTTTAACGTGAATTCAAGAACTCGCCTTTCAATTCTTTAAATTTGGAATCCTATACAATGTATAATTCCTTGACAAGTAATCTATGTATACTACAAGCCCACTTCTTTTTGTATACATCCAAATCAGTGTTCCTGTGCATGGTGCACCATTGGCACACCAGCAAAATTAGAGCGACAGTATTTTGATTGTGCTGAGAAAGAT
>JXSR01S012622.1:1114-14954 GCA_000969725.1 Ophiothrix spiculata
CTATTTTTTTTCGCGGACGCTTCGCGGCTGTTTATTAGTAGGAAAAAAAGATGAAAAAACTGAAAATCGCTCAAAAACCTTTTAAAAAAGAAAGAAATGCGCTAAATTTGGATTTGTAAAAGCTATGCGCCCCAGGGGGGTCACTCAGATTTGGAGCTGTACACAACCGCGTTCAAAAAAACGCGTGTAAAGGGTGCTTTTTTCACAGTTCGGCACGTTACGCGCGTTACGCGTTTAGGGGAGGAAAATCAAGCATTTTCGTAAAAAAGGGTGTGTTTTGAAAATCGTTTCTAACGCGTTTAGGGTCTCTTTCAAAATAATTTCCATGTCCAACTTTCTCCACACCCAATTATGTTATACATGCAAACTCAATTGAGACATTAGTCCAGTATACCGAACATTTCATAAGCTATTCTACATTAAAGTTGCTAAAGCTCTCTTGTCATATCTACAACTTTGACGGATGTATGGTACAATTAAAGCTAATTAAAATGAAAACTTGTTTAGGGCGTAATTTTGTCCAAAACTTGTTAAGGGTACCTTTAAAAAAAAGGTCGCGAAAACCTGTTTAGGGCATGATTTTGAGAAGGGACCAAAACCTGCTTAGGGTGGGTCTGAAATTTTTTTGAACGCGGTTGTGTACAGCTCCAAATCTGAGTGGCCCCCCTGGGCTATGCGCGCGGGAAGATGAGACAGACTATTTTTTTCTTTGGCCTCAAAAGGTTTTTTTTTTGTAAACACAGTACATTTAGTATAGCAAATTGTTGAAACTTTGGCATTCTCCACACAAAGTGGTTGTTTTTCAACTTCTACTTAATCATGTTAATTATTTCGATTTCAGACATAACGATCTGCCATGGAGACTCAAGCAATGGGAAGACAACAAATTGGGCAACGTGGATTTGAACCAGAAACCTAACTGGGAGCTAACACACACTGATATTCCACGATTGAGGGCGGGTAAAGTTGGTGCACAAGTAAGTTCCGGGGGGGGGGGACTACTTAGTACAAATGGGGCTACGAGGACGTGCCGCAAATTTAGGTGCGGCAAAATCAGGCTTTCTGGTATTCCAATCGGTCATTTTTCTTTGCATAAAATGAGGTATTTTCAATTGGTTTCTTTTTCAAAAATTTTGGAAATTTTCGCCAAATGCCGCACATTTTGACATTTTTGACAATGTTAGAACATTTTGCCAAAATAGAAGAAATTTGTAAAAAGAACGGATTTTTGATTAAATTTGGCACAAAATTTAGGAGATTTGGTATATGGATGGGTCAATTTTTCTTAAAAATTGTTATTTGGATGAGTGGCTTTCCAAATTTCTCAGAAGCACGTCCGTCCCTAACATTTGCATCTTATTAAAAATGTCTTATTAGGATGGTGCGTTTTGATCCGAAAAGGATCAAATTTGAGGAGAATTTAGATCAAAATTGATCCGGAAAAGGATAAGCTCATATTTGATACTTTATCGGATCATTTTGATCCTTTCTTTTTAAGAGTGTATACGTATGATATATAGCGTGGTCGAGTGGTTACAGCTTAGTTCAAGTTAGTTGTCCGGGTTCGAGCTCCCGTTGGACCACGCCTCTTTATTTTCTGGGACAGGAAATTTTACTATATAGTTGCGTCGAAAGTCACATTTTAAAGCTGTTGTTACCTAAGCTTTACGAAATGTAATACTTGTACGTGGGAAGTAACACATTTGAGAGTTTGCGAAAATAAGGTTAAGGTTACCGTATGCGATACCCTTACTGTAAAATTCATAACGGTTATCGCTACGGTATTCACTAACGCTATTTAGGAAGCCTAAGGGACTGATTATTTTATAGATATGCATGAGTTATCTTTACCCCTACACTTTATAATGGGTTAACACCATTAACTAAATGTGTGTGGAAGTTTATAATTTCTAGTCCCTAGTGCTATGCGTGCGCATGAGGCAATGAAATCATGAAACCATGAAATTAATTTTTACCCCGTTGTCATCACTGAGCGTGAATAACTGTAGTCCTTTTGTTCTGATCAACATCATTCGATTAGTTTTGACAGAAATGAGAACATAGTATGTGTCTCACGTTAATTTAGCGTCAAAATCGGGCTGTTTTACGCTATTTCCAAGTCAAGCGGTTAAATCCACCGCTACATTAACGTTTGCGTTCTCTCTGAGAGAAATCGCAACAGGTACTAGCACGTAAAGTTGTGTACCATACAAATCAATGAGAAACCCCGTCAGAAGGCGAAATTGAACAATAGCAAACTGACTAAAGCTCTTAATTTCTGGATGTTGATTGGGAAACGTTTGTTTTAATAAGCATTAGTTAATGTCTGCACTATGTTAGATCATGTGTGTAAGTCAAGGTGACATACTTTGGTTGTATAAAAATACACGAAGTGAAAATTTGATTTTTACGTACAGCTCTAATTGAAATTTAGTTCAATAAGGGTTTCCGCTGACCTTATTTTAACAGCTGTTCATATGCATTTGAATAGAAATAAGGTTACCGTTGAAAATAGCGATAGCGGATTTTCAACACAACCTCTCAATTGTTTTATTGCGTTCATTCCAAGGAATTTTAAGGATTTTTTTTATAAATTCCTTGGTTCATTCACATGTCATTTCAGTTTTGGGCAGCTTATACAAGTTGTGACAGTCAATACAAAGATTCCCTGACTCATACTTTGGATCAAATCGACGTCATCAAGAGGATGTGCCAGAGGTATCCGGAAACGTTTGAGTTTGTAACGAGTGCGGACGGTAAGATTCTTGGGTAGCTGTTGTGGTTGTGAACTGGTAGCGTCTGCCCGTGGGAGGACCATGAAGAGTGAGGATCGAGTCAAGTATAATCTTGTACGCAAGCGTGACCACGATTTTTCAAAACATCCACAAAAGGAGGATTTCTTCTTAGAGTCAAAATATACCCAAAACTTCAGTGCAAAAACTATAGAAGTGTAGAACACATGACGCGTACGAAGGTATTCAGAAAGTGTTCAAATGTGTTCTCGAAGTGTTCAAAGGCTTACCAGAATGATCACTTGAACACACCCAGAACACATTGAATATGTCAAAAACGCGTTCTATATCTGTTACATTTAGAACGCGTTCTTGGCGTCCTAAATGGGGATTTCACAATTGCACATCTTTTTATACGTCACGCCTGCTTTAATACAACATTATACTTGACTGCTCACCTTTTTTTTTACATCATGTACTTGTAAAATTTACAGTTTATTGTAAAAAATATATAAAACCTGTAAAATATGTATTTTATACAGGTGGGCAGCCTGGATGCCCGTATAATACGGAAAAAAGTTACATTTTTTTTTTTAAAAGAATGTTAAATTTTTAGTACAAGTGACAATTTATAATACATGTTGTATTAATAATATTGTCATAAAATGTTAATAAGAATCACAGTTTTCATAATAGGCCAGTATAGTAAAACCTAACATGTGACCGTCCAGCCCAAACCAGCAGTAAATGCCAGCTTTTGTCATTTTAACTTTGTTAATTATTTGCAATGACCATGCTTTAATGATTAAAATGACACCTTAATAAACTTCACACGATTTCCAGAAGTCAAGTTATGGTCCGTCAAAGGTTTTCAGGGAGAAAACCGTATTACTGAGATAAACGCGTTCCAAAGTTTAGTAAGCCCTATATTTTCTGTTGATTGTCTTAAGAATAAACCAATTTATTTCACATTTCCTATCATTTTCATGAAATGAAACTTTGCTGGTATTTTGTAGTAATCATTAGGATTGTGAATCTGTCATAAAATCGATTTCGGCAAATTACGACCTTGACATGTATTTTCACCTGTAGCGCAAAATGAAGTTTCTGGCATTTACTGCTCATATACGGGCTGGAAGGTCACACGTGAAAAAGACAATTGTTTGACGGTAGTTGCCAATACTCGCCAAATATACTGTCATTTTTAGCCTTTTTACTGTAATTTTTTGGTAGTTTTCATTGTAATGTTTTACAGTGTACAGTTTGCAGCTATCTTGATAATAGATAGAAAATTGGGAGTAAGGATGGACTTCGAGGCGAAAATTTGAGATGAACATTAAAATGAAGCCTGATCGGAGATGTGTAGTTGAGATGGAGATGAGAGTGGGTTGGACGGTGAAGGTGTAGATGAAGGTGAAGTGGTGATAAAGATATGAAGTTGAATATAAAGATGTAGTCTAGCTTCATCTTTATCTTTACCGCAAACATTACAGTAATGGGTCAGTAATGCCACATTCTTTGAGGATTTGTCAAAGGCCGTATGGCCAAGCCCGTAGCCAGGAGTGGTGCGGTGGGGGCGTCGCACCCCCCCCCCCCAAATTTGACAATGTACAAAAAAGGTCCACAAAAATTCCCTAGATATCCACCAAAAGAGGCCCTAAAGCACCAAAACATGTAAATTAAAGACCGTTTTTACCAAAATACTAAACAAAATGCTTGAAAAACTACTGAAAACCCTTTTTTTTCTTTTTTTTTTTTTTTTGCTTGTCACTTTGTCAAAACCACTAAAACTAGTTTTGGGTCGACCAAAACGAAAATTTTCCCTCCAAAGATCCACTTTTTGAAAATCCGCACCCCCCTTGAAAAAATCCTGGCTACGGGCCTGCGTATGGCAAACGTCTTAATGTACCAATTGCGCAGTGAAATGTGTCAAAATGCAAAATGTGTAGTGAAGTTTTAACACCATTGGATGTGTAATTTGACGCATTTTGAGGTTTGCCAGTTTTGGTCTTGTCAAGGAACCATGCAGTGTTCAAGTCTTTACAAAATCATCTGAATAGAAGATGATGGTGGGGTAGGAGATGAGCATAAGATTAAGATACAATTTTGTAGAAGACTACGCAAAGCAAAGGCGAAGAGATGATGATAACGATGAAGATGTAAATGGAGAATGAGACGAAGGAGAAGTTAAGATGGAGACTGAAGGTGCAAACATAGACGAAGGAAAAACTTAAAAGCTTTTTGCATAGGTCTGACGTTGTATGCCTTTGTTGTGACCCGGGATGGGGCAGTCCCATTCTGGAGGCGACGCGTATGTAGGGGTCAAAAGACACCCTTTTCAGCGTCGCTGACACCCAAAGACCACTATTTTTTACAATTGCATGTGCTCTCACCCAAAGACCCCATAATTTCTTATATTTTTCTCTCACCGAATGCCAAATCTCACCCAATGATCCCTCATTTTTTGACCAATAAGCCCTCATATTTTTGTATTTTTCTCTCACCGAGTGCCAAAAATCAGGCTCGCACCCAATGACCCCTCATTTTTTGAGCCTTTGCTCACACCGAATGCCCCAGCCTGTCGGAGCGCGGCCCTTACACCCGTATCCATTTCATATATGACTGCACCCAGGGCCATGAACACTCTTTGTGTCCCCTGCGGACCAATCTGGACAAACAAATAAACAAGATCAAGGTGAAGAGTGAAGTCAAAACACAAACGAAGACGAAGACAATTACAGTCTCAATTGGCAATTGTTCAAAGTTCTTTTTAATGTTACATTCTTAAGGTATTGAAGAAGCTTTTGAGAGCGGCAAGATTGCTTCATTGGTCGGAGTGGAGGGAGGTCACAGCATCGACAGCAATCTAGCAGTGTTACGTCAGCTCTATGATTTGGGTACCAGATACATGACAGTTACACACAGCTGCAATACTCCATGGTTAGTTCATGTATTCAAAATGAGCAGTTTAATTCTGTGGGTCATTCCTCGTGCTCATCTATATAATACGGATTTGCAAATGCAAGTAAAACATATTCAAAACTCTACATACACTCTTAAAAAGAAAGGATCAAATTTGATCCCATAAAGTATCAAATATGAGCTTACTCTTTTTGGGATCAATTTTGATCCATATTCTCCTCAAATTTGATCCTTTTTGGATCAAAAAGGAGTGTATTTGATCCGAAAAGGATCAACTTTGAGGAGAATTTTGGATCAAAATTGATCCCAAAAAGGGTAAGCTCATATTTGATACTTTATGGGATCAATTTGATCCTTTCTTTTTAAGAGTGTACCATTGCATACGGTATGATGTTTCTAAAATTCAAAGTTCAAGTCGTTTTAAGTCATATATAAAATGCCTGAATTTAAAAACAATTGCATCGATCAAAATAATACTAGAAAGGTGATAATTGTTGTATGATACCAATCCACTACTGATAAGTCATTTATAGTTTTTCTACTAGTCACCTAGCAAATTGTTAACCATCATTTTGTGCTCCAGCAATTTGATGGGTGATCCATCAACCAACCTGTTTCTTTTTTGCTACGAAAAGTCACCGGCTCACTCGAATCTCGATACAACGTTACCTCGTAAAAAGGTGGTTGATGGAAGAAGATGTATCACCCCAAGTCGTATTTTTCACCATCAACCAGATCACCCATCAAGCGACCCTTAAGAGAAACACACTGATCGTCATTTCGAATAGGGTAAACCATACTCATGATTGCAGTGGTAATAAAATAGCAACCAATCTTCCATAAGTAGCAGGCTCAACCAATCTCTCTTAAGTGTTCCGTGCGCGTACCAGTATCAGTATTCTGAAAGAGATCCTGCTAAAAGAAGTGTTTTGCTGGTACCTGCATGGTGATCCATGTTTGTCTTCGATCTTAAGTTGTTCAGAATAGAAGTATATTTGCTGATTCATCATGCGTGCGATGGAAGTGGTCACAAGCACTCAACCTTTGTTCTCTCACTATCTAGATGACTTTTGCTAAATCTCCGTGCAGGTTGTCGTTTATACTTTGTCTTTTCAATTTGGTTGCGATCAAGTTTGCAGCTCATTAATCGACATCACTTTTGTTGGCCTGATGTGCATTTAATTTCCAATATTTTCAAGAAGAAATCTTTCTTCAAATCAACCGTCAGACTCAAGTTGGTCATGACATTGTAAAGAGAAGAATCACGTTTTTTTCCCCGACGAATTTTAATTGACTTTTGGTAACCCGACCCTAAAATGTAACCAAAATCTTATCGCTCAGAATTTTTAGACCCATTGTTAACCCTAACCATAACCCCAACCCTATATCTAACTTATACAACTGACCCTAGAACCAAATTCTAACCATATTTTACATAAAAAATCTGAATTTGACAATTTTATCGTCGGGAAAAACAGGATTCTTCTTTTTGCCATGGCATTAGTGTTCCGCGCTGGTACCAGTATTCTTAAGGAGATCTTCCTAAAACATGTTTTATGCTGGGTGCATGATGAACCATGCTTGGGTTATCTATCTTGTCCAGAATAGAAATATATTTGCTGAATCATCTTGTGTGCGATGGAATTGGTCATCACAAGCACTCAATCTTTACTCTCACTACTTAGACGACTTTTGCAAAATCTCCATGCAGATTTTCGTTTATACCTGGTCGTCTTTCCAGTTTGACTGAAATCAAGCCCACTAATTGTCATCGTTTTTGTAAAATTTTGGTAACCTGACCCTAAAATTTAACCCAAACCTTGCTGATTCATCGTGTGTGCGATGGAAGTGGTCACAGTTCTGAAGTTGATTATGACATTCTTATGATATGTTTTCTTTTCCAGGGCTGATAATTGGAATGTAGATGAGCCAGGAAATAGTCCCGAATTCAACGGATTATCTGACTTTGGCGTGGTACGGTTTTCTTTTGTATATTTCATGAATTGCGATATGAAAATATAATTGTATGATATGTATGTTCTTGTTGATTGAAACAATTTGCTTGGAATTATTTACAGGAAGGGAGGGGACAATGAAGGACCAAAAATAAAATGAGAAGGATAAAACAAGAAAAGGAAAGGAAGGGAAAAAAGGAGACGACAAACTTGTCAGAAATGTTAAAACATATACCCAGCCTGCTTGTAATTTTGTTTTTGTTTAGAAAATTGATATGAATTGACATTACTGGGAGTTGTCTGCTAGCATGTGAGACCTTCTTCAGTTTTTAAAAGTTTCGCCAAAAGGTTCCGATTCTGTCATATTTATTTACACATATTTCGGATCATGTAACGTTAGAACAACAAGTTAAAGGGGAAATTGAAAAAAAAAATCATGATCCACTTTTCATCCTCAAAGTGACATTTTTAACTGTTAAAGACTACTGTGTTGTCGGGACCCGACAGTTATTATACAGCACATTAGTCTATGGGGATTTTTACAATGCTGAAACTCTTGTAACTTAAAAACGAATTGTTAGAATCAATTCAAATTTTCAGACTACATTTATGTTGTATTCTTCTTTTTATTTAGCTAGAAAAGAGGTGAGGTTTTTGTAACACCAGAATCACGGATCCTTTAACCTCACAAATTCTCAAATTTGTTATAATTCATTTCTATGTTTACAGCGAGTAATCAAGGAGATGAACCGATTGGGTATGCTCGTTGATCTTTCCCACGTCTCCAAGGAACACATGTTGGATGTGTTGGCCATACCAAACGTAGCTCCAGTAATTTACAGCCATACTTCAGCTTTTACTTTGTGCAACCATTACAGGAACGTTCAGGATGATGTTCTCTTGAAAGTGGTATGTTTGAATTAAAAAAAGGTCCAAACGGTAAAACCTGTTCCCTGACAGAAATGTAATAATTATGCCCGTGGAAAAGCTTTACAGGGTTTCAAATTTCTACAATAAATTTAGGCTAGATCCTTGATGTCACTATTGAGACGTGATGACGATGTCACCGGGACTAATTAGTCTACTCTCTTAATGTAAAAGAGTGAAAAGTTCACTCTCTCTAGAAGTGAAAACAATTTCACTCAAAACGAGTGAAATTTCACTCTTATAGATTGAATTTTGACTCTTAAAAGAGTGAAATCTTAACTATGTCACTTTTCAAGAGTGGAATGTCACTCTATCAAGAGTGAATTTTTATCTCTTTTGGAGTAAATTTTTCACTCTTTCTAAGGGCTGTCCCTTGTGTCACTCATTTATGAGTGATTTCTTTTATGTTTATTGAAATTTAAATTTGATCACTCGTAAAAGAGTGACACTAGGGACCAGCCCTTAGAAAGAGTGACAATTTTACTCCAAAAGAGTGAGAATTTCACTCTTTAAAGAGTGCCAATTCAGTCTTGAAAAGTGAATTTTTTAAGATTTCACTCTTTCCAGGGTCAAAATTCACCCCATAAGAGTGAAATTTCACTCGCTTAGAGTGAAATTGTTTTCACTCCTAGAGAGAGTGAACTTTTCACTCTTTTACATTAAGAGAGTAGATAACTTGCCACAGACACCTTATCATATACTCAAAAGTACAGTGTATGTACTTAAACTTTGGCGGGTAACTCGTTGCCGTTTCCCAAAATGACACCATTGGCATATTCTCACCTTATACATATGCTACACATGCACGGTATTTGAAGAACGGTTGTTTGTTTTTGTTTGTCTGTTTTCTGTTTGTTTTTTGCTATATTTCACTCAGCATTTAACAACTGATAACCCTGTCTATACTTAGTAAATATCAAACTTATTTGAATAGTCATCTAAATACATTGTAGAAAGAAAAACAGTCGAGTCGAGTCCTATAATTAATATATTCTGATGTCTAAATCACAGAAAGAAAACGGGGGAGTGGTTATGGTGAACTTTTTTACGTGGTACGTGAATTGCCCACCAGCAAATGTTACCGACGATATTGACTACGCTACTCTTGAGCAAATTGCAGGCAAGTATATAGTCCACGAAACCACATGATTAGAGACATAGAGACACTAAGGTTATAAAACGTTCAAGAAAACTTTCGCGTAAGGCGTCATATATGATCTATTTGGACCAATCATAGACGATGCTTTGCGTGAACGTTTTAGGGAACAAAGAGTAATTTCATTGAGAGGGCTTAGCGGTTAGAGCACAGGACTCATGTAATTCAGAGGTTTTCACTGGGTTTTAGCCCTCCTTATTTCCTTGAGCAAGAAACTTTCTTCTAATTGGTCCTGGTTCGGAAGTCTCGTTTAGCTTATATGCAAACAATTTCGTCTTTCATAAGAAAGCCTTTAAAATAGGACCCATTTTGGCCATCAAAATACCTAAACATTGGTCATATTGGGGCAATCTACACGGAGCGCAGATCCAGATGCACGCGCATCTCCGAGATCCAGATCTGAGATTCGCATCTCCGTAAGACCACTTACACGTACGCATGCACGTAAAGTGTTACGCTGGTACCCTCGATGTGGGCGCTTCACTATATGGTTCAGGCTGCCGCAGGTATTGGCTGATCAAAATTAGTCAGAATTTTGACCAGTAGAATTACACAACTTGACAGCTCACTCGCCCTATCAAACTACACGGCAAACGTTCGTGATTGGAAGGCTTTAGTGAAGAGGTTGACAAAATTGCGATGTTTACACGCGCGACCTCTGCATGGCGCCCCGCGTTTAACAACGCGTTACAAGCATTCGCGCAATCACCAATGCGTCACGCATGTTGTGTGTTTGACGCGGAAAACAAATGCCTTCAGGGCACGGGCCAATCAAGTGCTTAGATTCATTAGCGGATACCTGCGTCTTATGTCAGTGTGGAGTTGTTGAAGACATAAGAGGCAGGGGACCAGCGTAGTAAAGTGTAGGCTCAATCCATCAGTCTTACAATAACTGCACACGCGCTTCACTGTGTTGGTTGTTGATCCTCATAAACTGCATCAAATGGCCCGAACAACAGGAAGTGAGGGAGACCTCTTTTGGCGACTGGTGGATCCAGTCTACGTAAAGTGCTGTACACATAGATTTAAATCTATGACTGTACAGCAGATCCGGATCTGTCTACTGCAAAGCCGCTTTCGGAGATGCGCATTCATCTGGATTTGCACTCCCAGAGAAATGATACGCTTAAGATATCTATGTGCACTCCCGTGTAGAGCGCCCCAATTGACAGCCGTTGCAGTATTGAGCCGTTGGCCCCTGTGCGAATGTTCCTTCTGTGGGCGCTGCACATAATAATAGGCTATATATATACATGATGATTTATTTAAAGTATCATTTTTCCCGTAATTTTTTTGATTCTACGAATGCTGCGTTGTCATCTGGAAACTCCCTTTTGATAGGTCCCACTCCCACCATCTCCGTTATACGGCCAATTGATTATGACTTTCGAAAAATTTCATCGGATTAACACTAAACACCAATCAAGGAATTTAAAAATTCCTTGTAACCAATCTAAACATGCTAAAAGATTGGAATTTCAATCTATGAAGAGTGTATAATTTCAAACTGTAAAGAGTTAATTCTCACTGATCTAAGAGACTTGAGTTTCAATCTTTTTTAGAGTGAAATTTTCAATCTTTTACGGATTTGTCCATAATTCAAGTCTCTCTCGATTGACTTTTGTTTATTTTTCAAAATTTTTTACACACTTAATTCGAGCCTGGGGAGATTATTATTATTATTATACTATTAA
Source organism: Ophiothrix spiculata (assembly GCA_000969725.1). Lineage (NCBI taxonomy): Eukaryota > Metazoa > Echinodermata > Ophiuroidea > Amphilepidida > Ophiotrichidae > Ophiothrix > Ophiothrix spiculata. The sequence goes on from JXSR01S012622.1 coordinate 12,501, forward strand.
TTTTCAGATCACATTGAACACATACGAGATGTTTGCGGGATAGATTGTGTCGGTCTTGGCTCCGATTATGACGGCGTTCCATCGTAAGATTTCATTTAAACTTTTTAGACTTTCATATATCATTTTCATTGGAAACCATTCGAAATGTTTCAATTCCAAGCTAAGGACCACAGATACGGGTCATGTTAACTGGACGAATGAAATTTCATTGCGGGCCATGCATAGTCCATCTAGATGGACCTCGCAGCGAACGCGAAGCGTGAGCGGAGGGCGAAGCCCGACGAGCGAGCGCTGCTCGCATGGACTATGCAAAACTGGACCCTTTTATGGTTTGCCTTTCAAAATTTTCCAGGTTTTGGCAATATTTATGCATAATTTGGATGATTTGGTACATTGAAAAATTCTGCATGTACCTTTTTGTGTCGGAGCAAGAACTCTGTCGTCCCTGCTAGCCCCCCTCTGATGAAAATGTCTGGTAACGTCACAGTGCTGTCAAAATACCCACTTTAAAAGGATGTTGCTAACTATTCAGCATGCCATAATCCTAATTCTTATCCTGTTCTGTCCTTTCTCTTAATTTCATAGTGTTCCGACAGGTTTAGAAGATGTGTCGAAATTCCCCGATTTGATAGCCAATTTAATTGAGCGTGGATGGGGAGAAACAGATGTTAAGAAGCTTCTTGGAGACAACTTACTACGTGTCTTCAGAGCTGCTGAAAGGGTGAGTTACATCATCGTTCACCAGAATACTTATGGGGAAAGGGAACGGGGAGAGGAGTAGATACAATAAACCAAATCGAAAGAAGATTTTGAATTCATCAGTCTTCAGGTATTAAAAATGAACTTAAAAATATTACCATTCTTTTCCTTATAGGTGAGGGACAACATGAAGAATGTATTACCAGACGAGACGACGATTTCCCGCCAAGTAGAACTGGAAAGAAACCACACGTGCAGAACATATGTTTATGAGCAATGATGAAGGATGATGAGAGGGTCCGAAAGACTGGGGGCATCGTGATTTCTTATTAGAGGAATACATGTGAATTACTATAACCTTTATACTAAAAATATAGAACGCAGGTTTTTATACCAAAATATAAATAGAAAGAGGGGATAAGTATTAAGTACCAGCAACCAAGAAGTGACGCGAAAGAAGTAACGATTCACGAGTCTAAAATTGTTCAGTTTGGCGATTAGCGTATTAAAAAGGTTTTATATATGAATGTTTAGGCGGAATATAATTGTATAATAGAATTATCCGGGGTTTGGGATGCCCTCGATGCAAAACTGCATTTGTGTCCCAGGATTGAGGTTCATATTCATTCATTGTCGAATGTATAAATCTGTTTCCAATCATTACTTAGTCATGTTAGTCGTTTTGTTTATACTAGTCACGCGTGAATTGCAAATGAAAAACATTATGCGAATTACAACGGGATTTTAGAGTACTATGTGAATAACATTACGAAATAAGGGGGCAATCTATACGGGAGTGAAAATCAGAATGCGCATCTCCGTAAGCTGTTTTGGCTAAATGGTCGTCAGATCCGGATCTGCTGTACAGCACTCTGCGTAAATGCGTATGTGTAAGCGGTCTTCGGAGGTGCGGATCTGAGATCTGGATCTCGGAGAAGCGCATATCTGGATCTGCACTTGGTGTAGATCCCGGGGTGTAGATTGCCCTATTGTGGATGATTATATTTCATTTGGTCAGAAATAACTGCTAACATCATTTTAAATAAAGTTTTATAAAGACGTTTTTACGACTTGTGAGTAGATTTATTTAATAAATTTGTTTTGGGGTTTTAACAAGACAATGTCAATCGCGGTGACAGTACGTCTGAATGGACCACAGTGACGAGTGGTGCACAGCGGCATCAAATAAAGCCATAGGAAAGATTAAGTCCTGAAAAGATCCTTCAAGCACTTTAACAAATTCACCAGCCTATACAAAACATACATTAGACCCCATCTAGAGTATTGCATCCAAGCATGGAGACCAAATCTTCGAGGTGACATAGACAGGCTTGAAAGGGCCCAAAAGCGAGCAACCAAGATGATCAACAACATTCGATTAGTTTTGCCTGAAATGAAAACACAGTATGTGCACAATAAACAGTTTAACGTATACATGTCTCACGGTAATTTAGCGTCAAAATCGGGCTGTTTTACGCTATTTCCAAGTCAAGCGGTTATATCCACCGCTACATTTAACGTTTGCGTTCTCTCTGAGAGAAATCGCAACAGGTACTTGCGTTAAGTTTGTTCCATACAAATCAATGAGAAAAGCCGTCAGAATGCGAAATTGGCTTGAACAATAGCAAACTAAAGCTCCTACATTGGGAAACGGTTGTTTTAATTAGCATTAGTTAATGTCTGCACTATGTTAGACCATGTGTGTAAGTCAACGTGACATACTTTTATTGTATAAAAATACACGAAGTTAAAAAT
>JXSR01S012623.1:9014-25430 GCA_000969725.1 Ophiothrix spiculata
ATCTCATTAATTTTTACAAGTTTAAAATATCTGATCACAATCAATGATGTACATATCTGACCTGTCATATCAAAACACAGTACATGTCGCAACCTATATGAATCTCATTTCATGAAACCGATAAATCCCATACTTAAAGATGAATATTCCCTTTTATTTGTGACCAATAGTTTAAAATGGCATCATAATGTGACAAGTCAACACTATATAAGATATCGATTGATATTTGATCACCTGTAACATAAATTCATCTCCAAGTATGGGATAAAATGGTACAGTAGAAACTCATTATAACGAAATCTGATATAAGAAAAATCCTGTTATAAAGAAGTATTTTTCCTATTCCATTATACTAATTCCTTTTGTTTTTTATTATATTCCAAACCCTGATATAATGAAAGGTCGGATATAAAGAAGTAATTTCTCTGTCCCCAAGCAACTTTGTTATAATGAGTTTCCACTTTATTAAAATATCAAACATGTTGGTTGCGACATGTACTGTGTTTTGATATGACGGGTCACATATGTTTGTGTATAAACCTTCAAAACACAATCACACAGAATATGATCTGACTGATAAAACTCAGCAGAAACTTTACACAAATATCATAAATTTTATGAAGGTGTTCTCATTAAGCAGGGATTGCAAGTCAATGAAGCCAAAATTTCCTGAAATGTCACAAAATTTCCTGAAAAGATCACTTTTCCTATTCTTTCATACCGGGTAAAATTTCCTGAAAACAAGATATTTTCAGTAAAATTTCCTGAATTCATGAAATTTCCTGAAAACTTTCATCCCTGATTAAGTAACCAAAGGTGCACTTTGATCGTCACAACATAGGCGAGATTGTTTGGCTTTCAGACTAGCTGTCGTTGCGGCAGACGACCAAACATTTGCAATTTATAGTTGCCGTACTGTAGCACGACACATATTGCCGCAAGAAAAGTTGAATTTATTCCAACTCAAAATATTGTGTCGTAGCGACCATCACGACAGGGTAATCGATATATCGGCTTGTCGTATTTAGGAGATGCGACAACGTCTAGTTTGCACACTTTAAATTTTTGACGTCACGCTGGCCGTACGAACACACGACAGACAAGTCTGAAACCAGCTTTAATCCCACTTGCACCATAGATTCCAATCCGCAAACCATGTGCTCCGTATGGTGCAGCTGTGCAGTGATCAACTATATATGCACTTTTCTATATCAATTCATGATATGAATATGCCCATAGGTTGGGCCTACTTGGTGTTGATCAAAGTATAGTAAAAAACAGAAATAACGCGAACGCTACAGAACTTTATTTGCAACACTGCAGCATCGTGGCCATATACCAACAGTCTTCAATAAGCATTTGGCACTTGCAATTGGTCATGTGACAGACATGGGGGGCGAGGGTGAGAATTCAAAAGAAACAACTAACAAGAAAGGGTTCCTACAACACTACAGCCTATTTCACATGTGGGACTAGGCAATCCCATGACATCATTAGCCGTCTGTCACATGATCAATCACAAGGATAAGACGCCTGTTGGTTCTGGTCACAACATGACAGTGTTGCAAATGCAAGCTTCATAATTAAGGGATATTCATTGAAATCAAATGAACCAGATGATTTCTTTTAATACAAACAATGATAGAATAGATAAAATATTAGTAACTCCACTTAGCTTTTGACAAGGGAGTAAATTCTTCACGATTATTGCTTATCAATATATCACCTGCACATAATACCACTTTGAAACAAGCTCAGATATCAGCCCCACTGTTGTTCTTGTGTTTCTTTGCCTCTGAAACATATTTTCGATGTAAACAAAGTAACATGAAGATAAGGATAGGGAATAGATTTACCGAAGGATGGACGAAGGCAATGCTTTGATAAATGCTTGGCGATGGCTCCTGATGCTTGACTAAGGGCGTGTACACACATGAGAATTTGGTCATGACTATATACTCACTGTTTAGTTAATTACAATAAAGCGAGGGGGAATATAGTTTTGAACAAATTCTGATACATGTATGTGAACACGCTCTTAGTGTCACAAATAGCTCACCGACCTTATTGAAAAAAGGTCCTGAATGCTCCAACAATATTTTTCCGGTGCCTCTGTGATGTATTCCACAAGAAAATCGAGTAGCTCTTGATGAACATTTTGAGTCATCATCAAAAGTTCCTTCGACTCCTAATGCTACTAGCTTTACACAGAAAATATATTGCTAAAGGGAACGATATCTGCTGGGACCAAGGCAAACATTAAGATGCATGATTCACACCTTGATCTTTACCACTTGTTGTTTTTACTTCAAAAACACTTTCAGAGTAACCTCTGCACTGCATTATAATTATGCCATAGAGCTCTGCTACTACCATTGCACTGTGCAGCAAAGAGATAGCAAGGTGATTACATTATTAACACTTAATTACAACAAATATTATACAAATTTGTGTGCGTTCTCTATCTCTGCCTTACACTTTCATATTAGTACTTCATACTTGGGATTAATAAATTTGCTTGCATCTGGGGTCAATTGACTAAACAATTATTACACATCATACACTCTGTAATGGCGTCATCACCCATGGGGCAAATATTGAGTATTCATGCCCACCTGGGTGCAATTAAGTCATAGATTTAAAGGGGAGATACCAGGCTTTGTATTCCAGCCCGTGTAATGGCGACGTCAGCCATGGAGCTCAAATTGGGGGTATTTGAGTCAACACGGTTCCCGCCAAATCGAGTGCCGAGACTTGGTTACGCGTAGAGACAACCTGCGCAAATAATACTTTACGCAAATGATATGCCTACCTGCACGCAAAGCGTATATGTGTGTTTCAATATTCAATATTCGCGCATTATGACAAGGTACAATGCATCATCGGAAAGCTATCGGCAAAACCTGAATCCCCCTTTTTTGTCTCAATGCCGGAATAAAACTGGCGGCCTGCCTTGTATCTCCCCTGTAAATCTATGGTGCAAGTAGAAATCAACTGGGGGTACTTACTCTGTGATTCAAACATTATTCAAACGGTACATTAAACTGATTGTTTGTGTGTTTTAAAGGTCCAGCACATCACTGGAAAAAACAAAATACCCCAAATTTCGAGCCCAATACTGGTACAAATATGTCAAGTCTGGGATCGCCCCTCTAAATCTTATAAACTAAATGACACAGTATGGATCAATCTAAAACTTTCAATCAGATATACACATCAAAAATTTACAACATCAAAAATATACTCAAATTTGTCTTGATATGTGATGAGATCTTGAAAAACTGGCCACATGTCACTACCTACAAGTTGGGTCTTTCCAAATGAATAATCTTGTACAAATGTGTAATAGATCATTCACCTCGAGCACCATCAGGTCTGAAACCCTTTGTTGCCTGTGCAAATACGGCCTTGTGGCTCTCAGCCCTCGATGTAGATCGTGGCGGGCTTTCTCAGATCCCGTCACATACACGTTGAAAATTTGGTTTACATTCATTGCAATATTTACTTTCAATGTTTTTGGTACAAAGATTAAGATCAAATAATACAATTAAGTTAAATTCAATATTTGGTATATGGAAGGATAAATATACTTCAAATTATACTTTCAAATAGATGAATAAACTTTCAATTACTGTAATTTTGACAATTTTTTTCTTGCATATGCACTTATTATATATATTTACGCAAATTAGAATTAATTTCGAGCCAATCAGAAATTGTCTTGGCACATGTCGTGATTTTTCTTTGACTTTTTTTTTAAAGTACGGGAAAATTACTGTAACACACTTTCAATTCGCATTGGGAGTTTTTTTCGTGAATTCGCAATAAGTGACATTTTCGCGAGTATTAAATTTCGCGAAAAATTTGAAATTTTGTCATGATTATGTATATCTTCCGAATTCGGAAGACCAAATATCATCTTCTAGTCTTCTGTGTTCCTGTCAAAATATCACTAAATTTATTGAAAGTCTGTATGATAAAAGGCTCCACGCATGATGTTTAAAACTATTGTAAAAGTAAGCAGTCATATTGCAGAAATAAATCAAAAATTTAACAACCATACAAACCCAATAAACACTACATTGATTGCCGACCGACCGCAAGACTTGTGTAGTTTGTTTACATCAGCATCCAGGTATACTTGGATCATTCCATTAACAACATCAAAATAGGGGTGAGGTTTAATAGATCGTATGATTTTAATCAGGGGTGTGAGAGGCCAGTTGACAAAAACGAGGAAAAGCGTGTAAAGTTGGGGTAAAAGGTCAAAAATGGGCTGAAAATGAATGAAAAAGCTAAAATTTTAGCACATGAACATTTTCAAAAACGAGGAAATCAGCTGAAAAGAGCAACTCTCACACCCCTGTTTAATAGAAACAAATACAAGAGCTGACATGTCATTTCTTAATAGACAAAACATGAACTTGGACAATATTTACTCGAGGATTTAATTTCGCGAATTATTTTCCCTCGCGAAATTAAATACCTCGCGAAATTAACATGTTTTACGGTAAATAATATAAGAGTGTTGTGATTTTTTAAAAGAATAAATAAGAGACTTGCTACTTAAGCACATATGCATCAGCATTAAGATCTACAAATAATTTAAATACATCATATTTTCCCCAAACCATAAATCAGAACATGTACAAATAATTTTCTTTGTACTATAATACTCTCACAGGAAGTATTTATAAACTAAAATGCAAATACTGTGTGACATTAGGAAGCACTGTGCAACATTAGGCCCTGTATCGATATGCTTTTCCCCTGTTGCATATGCCCTTGATCTGTTGTCTCCAATTGTCACTTGCCACACAAACAATAACAATTTGTTTTGCTTAGTGGCTGCATCAGTGACCTTATGTACTTTAGATGCTCCCTGTGTTTGGTGCATGACAATTGGGGACTATAGTACACGGAACAAGGGCATACACCACAGGGGAAAGCCTATGGATACAGGGCCGTATGAACAATTTGAACTACTGATACATATGAAAATCTTCATTCAAAAATACTTTGCTAGAATTGTCTGCAAAAAGGTCACAGAGATGACTCCTTAATAGCCTTTGACCTTATGCAGGGTCACACATGTGTCCTCACCCAAGGACCATTGTGTCCAACTCCCATGAAATCGGATAAGTATATGGATTTGCTGACCACTGCAATACAATTAAATTAAGAATTTTGTGCTGTGTATTCAAAGTAATTAGCATTACAACGGTTACAATTTGACAGAAAAATAAAGCACTTTTTTTTCAAAACAAGACATACAATATACAAGGGAAATACATGAAAATAGAATATTTGGTTCATTTGAATGAAACCTATACAAACAGCAAAACAAAACAAACTTAATTTGTGTATATTCTCAAATAAAACAAGAATTTCTTGATGAATTTTTAAAATCATACAAATTCTTATAATATACAAGATAGTATGCAAGCTTAAAATATGGAGAGATCTGATCAATATAATACAAAATATCAAATTATTCTATCCATTGATGCAATATTATATAAAAGAAAAGAAAGTATTTCTTAAGCAAACAGTTATATTTATTATTACATTTTTTTTTTTTGGGGGGGGGGCTTTAATAACGTGATAGATGCCATATTCAAGTTACAGCTGTAATGCCTAAATGCTTAACAGTATTGGCTATTTATTCTACTTAATCTTTCACAAGTAAATACAGTGGTGTGCCGATCTCTCTGACGCGATTAGACAAGGCATGGCACACACTGATATACAGGTTGGGCTTTATATATGGTTCAATTTTTGGAAGACAGTACACATGGATGGAGACGTTGGCTACATGTATAAATCATAAACTTGCTTATTCAATCATTTCGGCTCTATCATATATCTCAGTAGATACACCGTACATTCAATTTGCAGAACAAAGGAGCTGACAACATCAAAACAACAAACAATGTTGATTAAAGTAAATCAAACCTGTTTATGTTGTGGATGTTGGGATTTGACCATCCACCATGAACCATACGTTAAGTCACCAGTGGTCAATTTCACTAAACAATTGTGATGCATCGTAGCTGCGATGCGTTCAGTGCGCAACTAGACTGGATTTCACAAAGACATAAAAACCCTTCGCAAGCGTGTGATGCATCGCAAGGTATACAAATATTGCACGGGGAAAATTCCAACACATCGCAACTTTGCGATGAGCCAAAAGGTGATCGCAAATTCGCGATGAGTGAACGATGCGTTCAGTCTTACGATGCTTTGACGATGCGTTTTAATGTTAGTGAAATCGACCACAGGACTTATTCATTGACATTTAAAAACCTGATTCAATTTAATAGGAAACAAGGGGATTATTTGAGTATCTTTTTTAAGAGCAAGCATCCCTTGCAATTCATTATGTAAAGCTCAAGACTAAACAAGTGAAAATCTCAAATTGCAACTTTACACATGATTTACTATTGGCGGTCACATACATTATGCATGCAGTGATTCCAATTATCTATGCTTGAATAAAGATATTCCTCAACAGATTATCTCATTAATTTATGAAGGCTTGGGTCTAAAGGTAACTGGTGCCTATGGGATCAGTGATACATCGGTGCTATAGATATCAATGACAGTGTAAGTAGCTTCTGAGAAATCAACGAGTTTGGGTTTGGGGTATAGATATAGCTCTGGTACCATGACTTGACTTATTGTCAAGTCATGGGAAATGTGTGTAGTAAAACTGCCATTTAAGCATGTCTGTACAGACAATCTTGGGACTAAGTCCACATCTCAAATTTAGCCAAAATGTTGAAGCTGTTCAAAAATTTTATAATCAGTGGCCTCCTTGAGAGTCTCGTGCATCTCATGGTAGGTGATTCATCAATACTTAAATCATAAAGTGTGATTTTATGGCATAAACTTACCTTGTATGCTGTAACATTGGGTTTCTGAATTTGACAACCTCAACTTTGTTTACATCCAGGATTTGGGTAAAAAATTTCATCTTTGGATTTAAATTAGTTTTGTAATGATTCTACACTATTTAAAGATGTTGTCTGTGTTGAGAGAAATTTATTTATGTTTTTAATTTCTGAATTATTTCATGTCAAAACTTAGAAAGCTTAAACGGCAATATAACTCCACAGATTTCTTGTAACTCTGGACACTTGGTCCTGAGTTACAATTATTGGAACTAGGTATAGATATAGAGGGGGGGGGGGAGACTGTTTATGTCTCCTAGTGAAATGGCATCATCAGTCATAGGGCTCAAATTAAAGATATTCAGGTTCGCTAGGGTGCTATACAACTTTGGGCGCAAACTCGTGTATGGGCAAACCACACAATTCTAACTTCAATATATATGGCATTCTGTCAAACTGCATGTGCATGTGTTATTAATGTTTCTTCATTGCAACAAAATCATCAGCAAACAGCAGAGTCTGGTATATCTTCTCTCAAAATCCGTGGTTTGGGTCAAGCGGGGCAGGGTTGGGTGTTTTTTGGGGTGAAAAGACCCGGGGTCGATTTCACTAATGTTAAAATGCATCGTTAACCCATCGTAAGACCAAAACCCATCGTTAGCTTCGACCACCTCTTGACCCCACGCAACGTTAACAAAGGGTTCGATTTTTCTAATACATAATTCATATACCTTATGATGCAGTGAACACTTACGAAGGGTTATCAAGTCTTTGTAAAGTCTAGTTGTAGTTACGAGCTGAACCCTTCGTTAGCTACGATGCATCATAATGTTAGTGAAATAGACCCCTGATCAGCTTTAGCAATTCATCATTGCTGGGGTGTGTGTATTCAGCGTGAGAAGAAAATGTTTCTATCAAGGACTCTACGAAAATTTAACATAACAAATATGTTTATGATGATATATTCCTGAAAATGGATTGTAACTCACCTAATTAATTTGACACTCATGAATTACAATCAGGGATGTAAGTAGGCCTAAAGGAAAAAACCTGAAAAGCCTGAAAAAGTGTGTGAATTTTGGCCAAATTGCCCCAAAACAGGCTGAAAATAAATAAAAGTGCGGACATTTTGTGTAACAGAAAGCCTGAAAAAAAAAAACCTTACATCCCTGTACAATGTTAAAGTACACTCTAATCTGGCCACTCAAATCAGTGCTACAATTTCTTGGAAAAAAAATACAGGGTGCAGGGCCAACAGCATATCCACTTTTTGTATTAACAAGCAACAGGGTCCTGCACTCTGCAGTTTTGTTTACAAATTTGTTTAGCATCTTAGAAGCATCCAAGTCCAAACAACAAGCTACTAGTACCTTGCTGAGCATGATCTACAGGGAAATGGTAGGGGTCAGTATGCCTCCTTCAAATCAAAGATGTTACCTTTCCAGCCTTCCAAGCATTGACAAGAAGGATACCTGCATCCATTTTGACATTTCCGGAACATTATGAGAGTTAATGTCTAGCTGAAGAACAATGCATATGCCTCTCATCTAATTTGAACCCCCAATTCTAAAGTCGGCGTCACAATTCTTCAGATGATGTAAAAAAACACCCAGAGTACAGGGTCAATTGTTTACAAACGCAATCGGTGCCCTGCAATTGGTGGTCACCATACCTGCCAACCTGTAAATGTCTTAAAGTAGACTTTGCAACCCAAAAAGTAGATTATTTCAATAAAAAGTAAATTTTCCACACAAAAGTATCAGAAGTTATGTATTTTCACAGATCCAGAAATCTGATTTAGTAAGATTTTCTGCTGTCATAAGCCTAAAAAATCTGACTAAATAAAATTAAATCTTACTAGTTGGCAGGTATGGGTCACGTGACTGATTTTGTCCGAGGAATTTTGGCAGAGACTTTAACCGCTATCAGAGCTGAAGCAGCTGAAGCAAAACTGGACACTGGAGAGGGTTTCAGCGAAGTATCAAAACATGGTGGTCATGATTTTTAAAAACATTTTGTACAACCTGTCGGGATCGTGAAGTATACATAATAAAAATAAGCACAAATCCTTCTGTCAATCACGCTGCAATGGCTCAGCTGATTCGTAATTTCCACACATTGACCCCTCATTTCGCTTTTGCCACAACAGCTGTATTTTGGACTAATAACTTCTCCTTAGGTGGACCAGTGCCGGGCGGACCAAACCCTTCTCCTGGGGCAGAAACCACAGGTGGGCCAAAACTCACACCTGCTCTTGTTGTATTCCTACTGTCTATTCTGTCAGCCCCTCTGCTTGCTTCAAGTTGCCCTTCTCTTAATCGTTTCTTTTCCGCCAAGCTTTTTCGGTACCTGAAACATGGATATAATAATATATTATCACAATTTGTAATTCTATGAGGTCTGGTCATTTACATATAATTAGCTATTTTTAAGTGACACATGCTTTCAAGGCAGGTGTAAACCTATCATTTTTGAAACAAGTTTTTGCTATGTAGTTTTTGACAAAGGTATAGGATTTTGCTTCAAAAAATGTGACCATCCAACACAAACATCAAGTTAAGTCGGCTCCTGTTTAATTCTGTTTTATTTCGGCTTCAAAATGATGCTTGTTTCAGGTTCTTATGACATGCTGAAGTGGAGTTATGATTCTTCAAATATAACAAGTCAGAATATGAAAACCAAGAAATCTCACTTTTTAGTCTTCTTTTTATGCATTTCCAGTTAAAAGACATCTAGAAATGTTCGTTTTCATATATCTTGTATGAAAGCTGATATTTTGAAAGGAATTTAAGAAAAGATAAACATTTCAAATGTGAAAAAAATCTAAATTTTGTCGAATACCATTTTTACATGTATTTTGCCTTGTATCTCAAAATGTAAAATGTTGACTTTACTGGCTGTTGGTGATGGATCATCACAAATATACTTTTTGACCTAAACATTTCTAAAACCTTTGCTTTGGCAAAATCCTGAAACAAATGACCAGCGTTGCATTTCTCAGATTTTTGAATGTTTTTCTTATTTTTATTATAATGGTTACAATTCAAGTGAGGGAATGTCGCTAAAAGCGATTTGTTCTTGTAGGTATTAAAATTGTTAAGCAAATGACTCTCATGAGAGCGATTGTGGATGTGTATAGACCAAGGAAGTTATATAGGGGAACCAGTTTTCTCCGCCATCTTGTGTCGCTCATGGAGCAGGGTTATTGTACCTCCGGATATATTCGGATTTTGGCCCGATATCCAGGCAGATCGCGTAAATCTTCACTTGACGCATAAACAGCGTGTGCATTTTGTTTCATGCGCAAACCGTGTGTGCGTTTCAAGTAGCGTGTATTGCGACTTGCTCTGATCAAAGTACGCCAATTTTCCCGCTAATCCGTTGCGAAGACCCTCGAAGTGTGGCACTCGGAGCCGTAAAATGCATGAGGTACAATAACTCACCCTCCATGGGCTACAATCCAAGATGGCTACCGTCCCATAGGATTTACATGGTGGTGAAATCAAAATGGCGGAGAAAACCTGTTCCCCTATAAAACTTCCTTGGTATAGACATACAAGTTTTCCTTCCTTCCTTTTTAAGTGCAACAGTCGAAGATGTGACACTGTGTGTAATTTTTGCGATGGCCAATTTTGAATCCTTTTGCACATTTAAATTTTCGCGCTGGTGATTTTTTAAAATATACATACCATTTTCACATTATATTCATTTTTGTGATACGCAAATTAAGAGCAAAGAGCACAAAAATAAATGTTGCGTGAAATATACAACTTAAACAGTTTTACTTACAGAAATATTCTTGATAGCTGCATAATACCAGTTAACGCTAGAAAGAAGTTGACACTAAACAGGTTATAATTCTTGGGAATAACCACCATGGAGTAGCGAGACCAGATGACTCCTGGAAAATAATAAAGGAGAAAAAATGTGTTACATTGAGGCTGGTGAGAACCACCATTTAAATAGAGAATTTGTATCAGAGATCATACCTTGCTATACTTAGATCAACACCAAATAGGCAGGCCTATTCACCTTGTGCATTAAGAGAGAAGTGTGTGCATAGTTGAATCAGGCATGAGAATGATTTTTCATGAAAATATCTGAATTTGATAAATAAACCATTAAAATGGTTAAATCAAGCCCCAAATTACCTGACCTTGGATGATAGAAATATCTAAAATATATGAAATCAGATAATTATCTGAAAATTCTTATCCCTGTTGAATACACCACATCTTTAGCTGATCAACCAGGGATGGCACTTGCCACATATTTGTCCAAACGGGGATGTGCCGCTCTAATGGGTCACTTTTTTTACAAGAAAGCCTTAAACTTGGGTCCTGTTTTTCATCCCCCCAAAATCCTTAAACATAGGTCAACAGGGTGAAGTGCTCAACAAAGAAGGAACAAAGGAGCTCGATATAATGAAACTCATGACCATGTTACATCCCTTTTACAGATCTTTTTTTATAAGGGCTCAATCATTTAATCTTCTTCTGTTTACATTAGAGGATTTGCCTTGTTCAATGAAGGTTAGGCAAGGGTCAGACGAACGAGGAGGTCGCATTTACTACAACAAATTTTGCTCTCATAATATGTCTGACCCGCATTTATTACAATCAGGTCTTCGTGGCATTAAAAAATGAACGACAATTTCCGTCGTTGAGATGGATTTATTGTGATAAATTTGAAAGTAATGCGGTGAAAACCCTGTGTGACCCCACCTCGTAATTAATTAGGACATTGCATTACTATATAGTCTGTATGCTGAAAATGATGTGCTAATCCAATCTCGTAATTATTAAATTACGACATTGTATTTATTGTAGTAAATGCCAGACCTGAAACTGACTCAAAGTGAAAAAAAGAGGAAAATGCTCAAAGAAGCTGAAAAACAGTGTGGAATTTGGGTAAAATGGCTCAAAAAGGGCTGAATACAGTATGAAAGAAAGTGCGTAAATTTGAGCAATAAAAAATGAGGAAATCAGCTGAAAAGAGGAAAAGTTTCGAGTTTGAAATGCGAGGTTGTAATACGTGTGACCGTATGTCGTAATTAATTATGACATTAAATTTACTGTAATAAATAAATGTCGTCGTTCGTCTGACCCTGGCCTTAGACAACTAAAAAATAAATGTGAACAGCATATCCCATTGAACTTTCGGACCAAGTGTACTTTAGGTCCCATCCAGAATTTTAGGGTTAGGGTTTAGGGTTAGGTTTAATTTAGGGTTAGGGTTAAGGTGTAGGGTTAGGGTTAGTTTAAGGGTTAGGGTTTAGGGTTAGGGTATAGGTTTTGATAGGACCTAAGGTATACTTTTTCCCAACTTTCATTTGAAGAATCTCTAGAGTTCTTTTTATAACGAAATTGTGTAGTTTAACAAAACATGTATCAAAAACTAGTGTGACTTTCATTAAATACAATGTGAATACATGCTTCGTTAACTAACGATGATTTTCCCTCAACAAAGCAATTTTGTAATGTTAACAGCGCCATTTAGTAGAAAGAGGTTCAAATCAATATGACAATGATTCTGTGTCTGATTAAGGGGTTATGCTATGCATGTGTATTATTTATTTTATTTTATTTGTGTATCATTATTACGGTCAAGGGCTATAGAATTTGCTATAATCATAATGAAATAAGAGGGCTGTACTTCCCAATAATTGATGGGCTTTGATATGATAGGCCATAATTGATAAAATGTGTACCGCCGCGGCAAAAGGGTCCAGCTTCGACCCCTACATGTTGCTCATTGTAGCATATCTGATGTTTACAAATACCATTCATTAGATATGCTTCAAGGAGCAACATGTACGAGCCGACAACTGGACCCTTTTGCCGCGGCGGTACACAAATGGCAAATTTGGGAAAGATCACTGCCCAAACATGATACATTTACATTTTGGTTCTGATAAATCATGCATGATAAAATATAAGTGAAAAAGCAGACAAATGCTGATAATGATTGCGCTTTATTGAGTAAATCAGCCATTACCCCTTTGACCTTTCCAGACTTTGTATCCTTGAACATGACTGAACATTCACAATGTATTATTCGCATTCAACATTTACAATGAACATTATTTGAATCCAAACATTAATAATCAACATTATTTGTATTGTGATAAAACATCATGGTAAGCAAAACAAACATGCTTGTCTCATCAACGAAACAAACTTGTACGGTATCTGCACTTCTTAAAGTTTTTATCTCTCAGAAGAAGTAATTTTCTGACAATTTTTTCATCCTTTTATCTATGATCATCTTTTTGTGATAACATTTCAATTTGAGACCCTGGGACTAATATAACCTGGGGTAAAGTTAAAATTTTGTGTTTAAATTGAATTACATAAATAAACTCAATGCATGGAAGGGGCTAAGTATACAAATTGGGTTGCTAATTCAGTCCTTTTACTTTATAAAACTATATGATTCCTGTACAAAACCTTTGTGCCAAATAGTGCATATTTGGGCAAAAATTTCATTTTTTGAATGAATTTGACTTGACATATTGGTGATCTGGTATATGAATAGGTCACTTTTTCTTGAAAATTGGTATTTGGATGAGTGGCTTTTCAAATTTCCCAGCAGCATGTTATTCCAAAAATCTAACTTGAGTACCCCTCTCCCAGGACTCAAAAATGCATGTATGCCTATTCATTTCTTTGGACTTTTCCAATAAAAGTATCATGTTCATTAAGCTTAATGTTCATGTGTTTGCACGAATGACATAAAAACAAAATAGGTTGAAAATGTTGACCTGGTTTAAAAGTTAGAATTGGTCCAATTGAAATTCCAGGGCAAATACAATAAACTATTTTTTGGCATTTTCAGGCATGAGAAAATTTTGCAGAAAATTATTGTTTAAAATTATTCAAAATAGACAGAAATTCCTGCCAATTTGGACAAATAATTTCCTGGAATTTCTGTAAAATCCTGAATTATTCTCATACCTATATTTTACAGAACAAAAGTTCAACTTTTTGATGTAAATATTTTTAATATTTGCATTTGAATATATATCTAAAATCTGATAGTTATTTGAAAGAAGGATATCCAAAGTTAAAACTTAATTATTGCATTCCAGTTATGAAGAATTCAGAGTCCAGCGATTTCATCTCTGCAACATCGCTCAACACACAATCTGTACGCACGCTACGAGAAGTGTGCTTTACAAATTCACAACTGCATATCGAGCGATGTTGCAGTAATAAAATCAGTGAACTCTGAATGCACCATTAACATCAAAAGTTTTGTAATTTTGTTGTTGTTTGTCCCAGCAAAATTTAAACCTGAAATTCAAGCACATACATGTATAAGTGGGGCTTTACCCAAAAAAGGCTAGCTGAAACTTAGGCCTAACTTATCCTTGTTTTTAAAAATAGAAGAAGCACAGGGCACTGAGATGATTATTTTATTAAAAAAACTTTTTTTTATCTTTACTGTTTCCAGAGATACTGAGGGACATACCAGACTCAGCACCATTTATATTCCAGCATGGGGGAGCAAATTGAGGGTATTCAGATTTTGCCGATAATATAACACATCATGTGGCAATGTGTGACTATTGAAAACTCAAAACCATCTTTACGTTCAGTTTTGCATACTGTTCATATAAAAAACCAATCACCAAATGTCCCAACCTCCGTGTTACTATTTTGATTTGACTGCATACTGTTATGTGACCTGAGAGAGACATAAAAGTAAGTAACATGTAAGTTTTAAGATGTGACAGTTTTCCCATCACGGGAAACTCATCACATATTATAATAACCTAAATGTCACTTATTTCATGTAGGGCTCTATTGGCACTGGGTCCAGGGGCGGCGCAGTGTTTCTTATTAGGAGGGGCAACCCACATTTGAAGGTACACCCAAAATTTTTTGACATCGATTTTGAAAACTGTCAAGCAAAAAAATAATAACCAAAAAAAAAGTCTCCCAAGTGCAAAGATGACTTGCAACAATCTAATTTTCAATTTTTCAACAAAACATTTTCATACAAAGTTACACATTTCTAACATTTTTTCTGAAAATCTCTACTGTTTTGCTTTCTTTTTTATTCCCTTCCTTTTTATTTTATCCGGAAATCTTTAGGGGCAATTGTCACCCCTACCCTTCTTGTGGCGCTGCCCCTGAGTGGGTCACTTTACATTGCGCAGACAAATCAAAATAAGTAGCATGTAGGATGGGACATGTGGCAGGTTTTCTAAGATTGCACTATATTGTGGGCATTGGAACCTAACCTGTAGCTGCCAGTGCTCCAGACTGTCTGGGACTTAGTCTCTCTGGTGGTCTTGCATAGTCAGCCATACCGGCAAATACTAAGCACTGGAAAGAGAAATACAATAGCAACATGTAAACAATGTGTAATGCAAGACAGGGGAAAGTAGAGAGGGGAGAGTCTTAAAAATGGACTTAGTCTTTCTGGTGGTCTTATAGTCAGTCATACTTGTTAACACTAAGCGCTGTTAAAAGAAATACAATAGCAACATGTAAACAATCTGTAAGGCAAAAAAAGGGGGGGGGGAGATGAAAGAGTTGTCAAAAATGAACTTGGTCTTCCTAGTGGTCTTGCATACCTGGAAATACTAGGCATTGTAATGTAAAGAGAAATAAATACAACAGCCATATGTAAACAAATGGATGTATGGTTATCATGGTCTAGATTAAACATTATGTAATGCAAGAGGCTCTGGATGGTGTGCACACAGTAGTTTTGTTCATACGAAGTGTAATCATCGAAGACAACTAATCATCGATGATTAAATAATGATCTTTAGTCAACGACGCGCGTTCATACTTAGCGTTGTCATCGATGATTATTTGCTAGCAGAATATTCATCGATGATAAATTTTGCATATGATTTTACGTCTTGCTAGATGCTAGCACTACAATCGGGCTCGACTGATTTGGTTTACTGACTAGAGGCCCGCCAGGCTTCACCTGCGGTTCGGTTGTCAGTGACTTTATAGATCACTGTGTTCTATGTAGAATTAGTGGATTTATATAGGTGAGGGTTGCAAGTGCGACTAGCTAGATGCCAGTATGTACAAATTGTTCTCAGTTCTGAAATCTTGTCAAAAGAAGCAAATTGGGAAAACTATAAGAATACATAACAAACGAAAAAAAAAATATCTATGAAGAAGAGGTAGGCCTATAACCTTTATCATGGTCAGTATGCTGTATGATACTACATGTAATAGGAAAAGCTATCGAACTAAAAAAATACAGAAAACATCCATAAAGAATAAAATAATTCCCCGATACTTCCCTGACATATTTTCACCTAAAAATTTCAATTTGTCGATAAAATAATCACCAATAGCCACACTGTACATGCTGTAGGACAGCCTACCCTCAGGGCGATGGATACCATGGGAGCTTACAAGGATTAAGATGAGATTTGTGAAATGACAATATGCAATACAATAAAACCGATTTTTTTACGAATAAACTCCAGCATGTTATTTATATATGAGTTTATAATTGGCACCCCGTCTTATGTGACAAACTTACT
>JXSR01S012624.1:12258-23979 GCA_000969725.1 Ophiothrix spiculata
TGTCGCGGTGACCCCTGGGCAGTCAAGTATAATGTTGCAGGCATAGAAAAAGGTGAATTAGGGTTGTTTTTGATGATTAAAGGGTGAATCAGGTGACATTGATATGGGGTATCAAAAACAGTCATTTTCAAGAAATAGGGTATGTTCCGGAAAAATCCCCATTTATGGTGTAAAAATGGAGAAAAGGGGTATATTTTTGTTTCAGAAAACTGTGGTCACAATCCCGGAGAATGGGGAGGGTACTCAAAAAATTGGGAGCTATGTCCGCGCGCGATATCCAATTATATGGTCTTGCGGAACTGATTTTTGGTTAAAAAGGGTCTTTGGAACTGATTTTTGTCCGAATTGAGGTCTTGGGAACTGCTGAACTGCTACCTAATTTTCTTTGAAAATGGGGGTCTCTGGAACTGACGTATTCTTGAAATGGGTATTTACGGGAGCGGAATAGGAGACCTTGAAGCTTGAAAAGGGGATCTTGATCGTGGTCATACAGGTATATTCAATCAATGTAAGTGACCCTGGGTTCACGCTATCCCTACAACATTATACTGGACTAAATTAGTGAATGTTCTCAGTCATCCAGTAGTAGTAAACATAAGTGAGGAATTAAAGAGGCAATTTGGGAACGTGTGGAAAATCCATCTTTGAACAAAAAGGGAGGACTGCGACACAACCTTTCGCATGCATGGGACGAGGCTATCAAATCCATCCCGAGTCGTCTGTCACTTGACCAATCCAGCGGGTCAAAACCTGACAAAGTGTTACAGAGGTAACATGAAACGTAGTTTGCTCTAAACAAGTAAGTCCAGTAAACAGATTTAATCCTTCACTTACTATACTGGACTGTTGCTGAGATACCAATTTTAAAAGGTATTGTTTTCCCCACCGATTGAGTTTTGGATGGGGACCATGAAAAGTGTTTTGTCATCCGTTTGTGTATCTGTGATGCTAATCCACCCACCCTTTTTCCTGTCGCTGCTTCAATGAGAGGCCTGGGGATCACTCAAGTATAATGTTCCAGGCATAGCGTAGCCATAATTGTTCAAAACACCCCTAAAGGTTTATTTTTCTGAAGCCAAAATATACTCTTTTTCCCTATCTCCACCCAGTTTTAACCCTAGAGTTTTTAAAGGTATACCCTATTTCTTGAAAATGGATACTTTTGATACCCTAAACGGTGTCACCTGATTCACCCTTCTGTCCCTTAAAACAACACTAATTCACCTTTTTCTTGGTCACGCTATGTCTGCAGCATTATACTTGAGTGCCCTCCCCCCCACAGATGAGAGGGTAATGGCGGGGAACTATCCTTTATTATCGTAATCAATTATGATTGCATTATCTCTATAACTGACATGACTGAGCAAGAAACCAGGGCTGTGACTTGTATTCCAAGCCAATGGACCCTGATCTATTACTCAAATTTGTATACTCGCCATTCAACCCGTTCAAACGCTTCACTAGTGTTAGTGACAACGCAACGACTGTAAAAGAGATATACATCACTTGGCGGAATGTCGTAAACAACTTCGGATTAACGCGCATATAACAAAAGGAACAACCCTAGTATGTGCATAATGAAGGTTATTTTGTGATGTAGCATGGTGCATCATTTACATATAGGTCTGATTTGCTACAATAATCAGGGGATGATTGTAGCAATATTAAATCCCGCCGAGGTCGGGCACTATTCAACAAGTCAGTTTCAATTCCCAGATTTTGTCTGTTCCCGGGTTACATGATCAAAACTCAACAATGTATACATGAATAATCAATAACTATTGTTTATTTTAGATCTACTGAACTGAATCAGGCTGTTACGTGTGGTTGAATGGAGCAATGAAAATGGCCGAAATATCCAAAAGTGTTAGATAAGCCATTTTTTAAAAAATGGCCGATCTCACAAGCGTCAGATAGGCCATTTTCATTTTGGTTTATTAGCAGATTTTCAAAGTCACATTTTTTAACTATGCTCGCAGTCTAAGGAATTGATTTATTCAAAAATCTCAATTTCGCCATTTTGTTACTTAGGCCATTATTTTATTAGGGTGACGATATGTTTGTTTATAAGAAAGATAAAAATAGAGATGATATTCTCTTAGGGGGTATGTTCCCACATACATATGTGATGATTTATTCTTATAATCATGGGAATATTTTCAAGATGGGGATGTGAATCCAACCTGTGAAATCAGTAATAGTCAAATAACAATTTTCTGAAATTTGCCAAAAGTGTTTGTAGACTTTGGTTCTTTAACAGTTAGAATGATGTTTGAGTCAGAATTTATAACTTTTTGCTCAAAACTGAGGATGTACAGAAAGAATAGCACCACTTGGATGCAAGCCGGACACGCCCCCCCCCCCGTGCAAATATCTTCATATCTGTCTAGACCCCTCCTGAATCTGCCCTTGTAATCTTAGACCATTAGAATTTTGGTGGTGTCTGTTCATGCTTTACATCATATAAGCAATAACATTTTCTTTTCTTTTTTTGTTCTTTTTCACAGGATAACAGTACCGGTACAGACTCCTCATCAACAAAGAACTCAATCTCACCAGAATCTGTGGCACTAATAAAGAAAAGTGGCATTCCAAAAACGATCAGCACTCCCGCGCTACATATCGGTGAAAGGCACCCGACTATTAGGCGATTTTGTTCCGCCAGCGAAGCGGATGCGCCTTGCGATGACTTGATGCTTGAGATCGAGAGGACTAGAAGTAAAGACGATTATATCAGGCGGAGGCCAGCAAGCATGAATTTAGAGGTAAGTTATTATCCCATAGAGGGCGCTTTTGTGATGTGCCTTGCAAGTATAAATGTATCAATTGACCACGATACTGACCCTCATGTGCTTCTCTTAGTAGTCAAGTTGTTAAGAAGGTGAAGCGCAACACTCTCTTTACAAAATATGTAAAAAGTGAAGTCTGGCCCATTTAGTTTTGAAAGCAAATTGGACATTCAGGTCTGTACAAATATAAGCCACCCCTTTACTTAAAAACTTTAAAACTTAAAATTGCTGGTCATATTTGTTTACAGAGTGGTGTGAGTAGCATCCTGGGCCTCCATTAAAGGGGCATTGGACAAAATTTCTAAATTTTATTTGTGGATGATTTGTACACTTCATAAGTTAGAAAATAATAGTCAGTTACCAGATATCGGGAAAGTTTTTAACAAAACCTTTAGAAAAGTCAAAAATTTGAACTTAAATTGTGTTTGTTAATCTCAGGTATGTGGCTATTCTCTAAACATATTTACCGATGCTTGTATATCAAGAAAGAGCCAGAGCTTTGTAAAACATTCCTTTCACATCATAGATTGCAGATAAATCAAAAGAAACTTGGAGTTTACGTTTGATTTCCTAAAAAGGTCAATTTTGAAAATTCAACATAGGGGTCAGTATTATTTTATTGTCAATAACGACAATTGAAAAAACAAAGAATATCAAAATATTTTTATATAGGGTTTGAATTTGACAATGAAACTTTGCATGCTGTCATTATTACCTCTAATACTTCAAATGATGCAAAATCTCAAAATGCTTGGGGAAAAGTTTGGAGATCAGTGATGCTGAACTTGTCCAGTGCCCTTTATAAGGACAAGTTACCTTTTATATCCTGTAACTTTAAATCTGCAGGGTCTGGTCGTTAACCACAACATTAAGGTAGATCCCGCTTTCCACTCTTTTTTATGATTCTAGGAACTGAAAGTAGACATAAGTTAGATCATCAACTACAGAATATAATGACTGGAAAGAAGAAAAAAAAATTCTTCAAAAATGAAAATCGAATTACCTCTCTCAAGAACAGAGGTGTTTCACCATGTAATTTTCAGTTAGGAAAAAAGTTGTCTTTTGTAACAGGGGTGTTCTGATATTCATAATACAGAGGTTCTTGGTCAAATCATATCTCCCTTGTTTCCTTGAGCAAAAAACTTCACTCTAACTGCTCTGTAGTTTATGTTTGAAAGGGTAAAAGGGCTAGTCTTGACTATAGTATGTGAATGATAAGTTACATATATTTTCATGTGGTGCCAATTTACATCAGGTCCCTGGTACGAGGGGGGGTATCAAAAAGTTTTAAAAATCACCAAGAAGGAAAAGAGCTGTATCAATTAACTTTGTCAGGATGGTCACTTGTCCTTGTGTACATTATGGTGCAGAAATTATATCAATGGCATTTATACTTTCCATACAGGTGTATATAGATGTCAACAACCTACCTCTGTAAACCAGATAAACTTCATGGTGAAAGGCCCAAGTCATAGTCAGCCTCCAAACAAAATTTTTCCTACCAAACATTTGGTCGTGACGTCACCAAATATTTGCCATCGAACTTAAACTATGAACGGGTAACAAACATTTGGTCCAATGTATATGGCAATTCAATAACATGTGCAATCTAGCGCAAAATTTTGTTTGTTTGGAGGCCGACTATGATTTGGCACAAATCAAAAATATGTGGCGTAATTAAGTCCCTGCATAGCTCAGTAGTTCCATGATGACATGCCCAAAGTTTAAATGTTTGATATCATAGTTTAGGTTAGAATTTCCTGTTTCCGTTGATCCAAAAAGTTGAAAATTGTTCAGAAATGACGTCATAATGATGAAATAAAGCACGGCAGACGTAAGCACATATGAGCTTGTTCCAAGCTTCCAAGCTCATATGTGACCATAATTTACATATTATGGCTTATTTGAGGTAAACTGAGCTCAAGCAAGTTCGGATGTGTTTTAACATGTATTCAAATTTCTTAACCTCAAGCTTGTTCATGATTATAAAGTGTAAATTATAAATTCCGAGCAAAAGTTATCATTTGTGGGCTCCAATGGGTCGCTTTTCTAAAAGAAATCCTTAAAAATGAGTCCCGTTTTAACAAAAAAAAACATGGCGACCGCAAATTTTCAATTTTGCAAAATTTTGGAAGAATATGCCTATATTTCAAGAAAAATCCTTAAAAATGTGTACTTTTTTGCAAAAATCATGAGTATGGGTTTGGAGACTCCAGTGGCACACCCCTGTCTATGATCCATCTCAATTCAAAATTCTTCGTATTTATAGTATGCAAAGTGAGGCATAAATGTAGATAACCATGAGCACACCCTCACCAATTCTCTGGTTTTAGCTTTCTGAATTTGTTTCATTGCTAAGTGTCAATTTTAATGCCATAAGAACAAGATTTTGCCAAAACCTAATAGGCCTACTGACAGTAGACTTGCAAACTTCTATTTCAACCATGACTTGTTGGAAGTACAGGAAGGAACAGTTCAGGTAGACAACGGAAATTTTTGGTAGGCCTACTGGTGTTTATAGGCCATGCATGATACACCAAGGAGAGATTCCTGTGTGTCTTTAAGCATGGCGATGGCCTCAAATGAAATGCACTTGATTTACAATGTGTTATATTTTATTATATGGGCATTTTCACGAAAAAGTGGACATGAGAAAAATATTGAAAAAAGGATGTAACTATTCAATGAAATATGCTACCACCATATATTTGGTATCAAAAGAAAGCTATTTTGAAGCTCTTTAAAATGAACCTAATTTTGAAAAGACTGAACGAAGATGTCTATGAAATTTCTTTAAAAAACCTAATTTTTGGTCAAATTTCTTGATTTTCATAATGAAAAGTAGTAATTTTTATTTAATTTTTTCAACCCATTCTTGGTTGTTTACTTGGGTGTTATTGTTCTAAATGGCTTAAATAAGGATCAAATTTACACATGAGGTTGTATTTTTTGTTAATCCTGATCAGGCTTTACGGTTCAGTGCACCCAAAAATCAGCGGACAAATTGTCCTTTCGTTACTGTCCTTCCGTTACTGTCCTTCCGTGACCATGATCCTTTCGCATTTCGCATTGTTAAAACATAACCGTAGGGAATATTTTGATGTGGAATGTGGCAAACTATTGCAGAAACACCAAGCAATGCATTCAGTAACTTTGAAATAAAATTTCTTCATAACTTTCATAAAATTTTTTCAAAAATGTACTCACGGTGAAAACCCATGTCCGTTTTGCTGTCCTTCCGTGACCGACCTCATTAATATGCATATTTTGCGACAGAGGATTTTTTATGAAAAAATTCCTGTTGAATATGAATGCTTTCAGGTATACTCAACTAAATATGGAATTAATTTTATTTTATCCAATTCAATTTTGGCAATAGATGTGTTTGAAATACAGAAAAATTCTGCGATTGTCCTTCCATTACTGTGAAAATGCCCATATTTTATTTTTAATCTTATTCTGTGTGTATAGATCACACAATATTTAGACTTTGATTGTATTTCAATTATTTGATGTAACAAATATCAATATCCTAATTATTTCTAAACTTTTACAGATATTTTGATGGAAAACGAGTTTTGAGTTTTCAGGGAAAGTGAAATAGTCAATTTTACATATATGTGATCCATCATAACGAAAGGTACCTTAAATCCTGATATGGTGTAAAATTACAATGGTCCTCCTTTTAACCTGTTATATTTTATTCACCAGATCAGCAAGTACTTTCATATTTTGTGTTTCCAAAACAGTAATCGTTTGCCATGTCTAGATTCGAATATGTTCTTATGATCAAGGTAACATGTTCTATAAATGATTGAGGTAACAGGGTATTCAGTCAGATGATTTAAACTTCACTAGCGGGATACCCGCTCTATGCACGGTCACTGCAAGATGACTGAACTCCCATTAAAACACCCAGCGGCCAGTTGCTATTAATGTTCAAAGTTTGGTCGAGGTACGGACAAAGGTTCTGGAGTTATAGCTGTGACCTTAAAATGACCTGAGTTTGATCCATATAGGGTCAAAGGTTCCAGAGATATGGCAGTGACTTTGAAATGACCTAGGATGATCCTGGGTCAACTCTCTTGTCAATGTTGTGCCTTGCCCTCAAAATGACCTTGAGCAACCTTTGACCTTAAATGACCATGATATGGCCAGTCGGATGATTTAAACTTCATTAATTATTACTTTTCTGAAAATTTTATTCCAAAAAGCCTGTAAAGAAATTTGTACCAAAATCAACATCAGTCCACTTTGTATTTGAAAAGAAGTCAAAAACCATTACTTTTTGTGAAAATGCTATTTTAAACAAAGTAACAGTTGTACAGCCACTTTTACACAAAATGTTAAAAACTCAAATTTGTCCATATGGAAGTCTGTGCATATCACTCTGAATGGGAATATTTTCGCGAGCAAAAAACCAGACAATCACAACCTTTTCGCGTGTGTTAAATTAGCATTTTAAAGCTTTATTACATAGACTTGCACATAAAATGAATGTATTCGTGGGGTGTTATATTCGTGGTTAGATGTTGATTCGCGAAATTCGCGAAAATTAAAACCCTCTTGAAAACAACCCTGTTTATGAAAACCATAGAGTTCCAGTATATGGCACATCACATTTTGCTTCAAAACGTGGCATTTATCACAAAACTAACAGATATGATTGGCTAAGCAAATATGCTCAAATGTAAAGTACATTCATCTTAAATCAGGATTGATAATAATTTGTCACAATTTATCAGCCACCTTGTCACGATGAAACAGAAACTGGAAAATGTGCCGTATTAGCACTCTACGGTATATGACCCAGACACCCAGGGGTGCCGAATGCTTTTTAGGCCTACCATGGCTATTTCCAGCAAAATATGCCAAAATTAGCCCCTGTTGTGCATTTTCCATAGACTAGTTCTCCCTACTAGGGCTATTTTGTACCGAGTAATTTGACAGCACAAACCTTCTGTAAAGTTTTTTTTACTTGAGACACATGGCAAAGTACATGTGGAAGTTGTATTCTGACAAATTTAAGATTCTCCAAGAAATATTCATATTTTTCTTCAGAATAGGTATACTTTAGGTCCCGTCAAAAACTTCACCCATGACCCGACCCTAACTCACTAACTATGACCTGATCTTAACTCACTAACCATGACCCAACACTAATCCTAACCTTAGACATACCCTAACCCTAACCCAAACCTTAACCCTAAAATTTGATGGGACCTAAAGTATACTGGTCCGTTTCTTCAGTGAAACTGTTAGCAAAATATCAGCTTTCATTTTAACTCCAAAATACCTGACAACAAACATTTTCTAGATGTTGTAATGGAATTTTGCATAAAATAAACCAAAATATGCACGCTTCCTTGGTTTTACGCATTTTGACCTTATTTTTTCTTATGACACTTATGTATTCTGAATACATGAAATATTTGTAAAGAACATGCAAATAACATGTTCTTTGCAAATATCTTTAAAAAGTAAAATGAAAAGAGGCTAGATTTATGGCTGATTTGGAATTAACGGTCACATTTCAAAAACTAGTCCCTGTATCTTGATTAGACCAATGCATAATGCTTTTTATTCAGGAAGCTATTCAAGTTCAATTAACAATTGCTCATTACTATAAAAAGATTGAACCATGGGTCAAAGTGTTGCAATTATTTGTTTGTTATGGTCATGAGTGTGCTATACCCACCTGAAAAATTTCACAATTGAAAGTAATAATTGATTGCTTATAAACCCCAAAATAGACACTACATCAGTGAAAGTTGATTTCTACTCTGCGTATTTGCAAATTGGCCTCGGAAAGCACCAATTTGACAGCACATGTAGTCATCTTGTGGTGCAATATATAGGCCTAGTGTATTATATAGTTCTCGCTAGCTCAGTTGGTTAGTTCTCGGACTGTTTAGCTGAGCTTTAATTTATTGATTGTTTCGCATTGGAGTCCAGCTGGAGCTGAGTGGGCGAAAATTTTATATTCTATGAGGGTGTGAATTTCTTAAACTAGTGTTGCGCCAATTAATGTAGGCCGCAGTAAACCCTATGGCCCCAGGTAGCCCAGGTATAGTGATTTAACCCAATGATTAGAACTAATTGTATATGCTCTGTAAAGAGTGTTGAGGCCTTGTGGAATTACAAGTCAGGGGAGGCGCAGTGCACTATAAATCACCTGCATTTATTTTATTTATTCATTGGTCTTTTCCCAGTGGCGTAACAGATAAGGATCAGATGGGGGCAGACTGTCCCAACTGAAGCTTGCAAACGGAATTTTGTTTTGTCAACATAACAGGGGAAAGGAGATTGGTAAAGGAAGAGTAAATGAAGAAGGGTAAAATTGAAAACTGGAAAAATTGTAACAATGTCAGCTAAAAATTGTAACAATGTCAGTTTTAAAAGTCAACTGTAATCTGCTTGTCAGTTTTTAAAGTCGACTGTATTATGCTTGGTGTCTACAAAATATGGGACAAATCTACTTGGAAAACCCCATGATGCATTGGCAAAAATCAGGAAAAATTACTCTGCACCATATCCACCCAGTACTGTATCCACCTGAAAAAAAAATCCTAATAGGCCTGTCAGGTTTGGAGGTGGCGCCACCATCCTAATTATTTACACCATTTTAATACTGTCTGTAAAGGGAATTGGACAATATTTTTTCAAAACTTTTTGAGATTTTTGCAACTTCAGAAGTATGAACGGTAAGCTGCAGTAGGCCTAACATTGGTCAGCAACAGATTAGACCAAACAACTGATTTTTCTTCTTGAAAATTATTATTGTGTTCAGAAATGGCTCCAAATCAGTGGCAACGTTTAGGTCTACATCTTGAACAATTTTGTAAGGTGAATCTGCCCCTTATATCCCTTATTTTTGAAGAGAAGCGCATGACTTGAATATTGTTTGTCCCCTAATTGCAGCATGAAAAGTTCACTGTCAACTTCAACCCCATCAAAATATTTAGATATTTTTTTGAGAAAGGCTTTTACGACGGGAATTCATAACAATTGCTAGCTTTTAACGGGTTCGCCGTCGGACAAGTTTGGAACTGTCAAGCTTTCCTCAGGAGTGGCTCTGACTTCTTCAGGACAAATATTATTATAAAGACATGTGGGCTGTCACTTTCCACTGATGACTCGCAAGAGCCATTCACTGAAGGCTGCCCCTTGCCAACAGTGTTTAAAGCAGATCACCACTTTGAGATTGCATTTCTGAAGGCTGCTCCTTGCCAACAGATTCACACAAAAGTAGGTTGCCCCTAACCTCTAATGTGTTGTTCTTATGAGATATTTGTGGCTCTTAAAAGAGTCTTCCTGAAGGCTGCCCCTTGCCAACAGTTATTTGCACAAAAGTAGGTTGCCCCTATACCTCTAGATTCCATCACAATAGTTGTTCCGACAGTATAAGTGGTGCCTTTGATTACCAAAGGAAATGGAATCTAGTCAATTGATCAAACCCTATTAATTCTGTTACATCTACAATCAGGGAAAAAAGTCTTGGCATAATTAGCTGTGCATGTCATTTCCCTGATTGTAGCTTTTCTTTGTCACTTCTATAATCAGGTAACAATCTGTTCATTTGAGACTCAATAGGCAAGGGCAGCCTATCATTTGTTCACACATTAGGCTTAACTTGTGACATTTATATGATACGTAATTTTGTTTGTAGAGAGTTTTGAAAATCATTATTTGGATTTTTATCGTTTGTTATGCCAGTTTGAAGCTGATTATTATATAACGGTACTTGATTTTGAAAATTGGGATCCATCGCAAAATGTGCCATGGTTTTAGCTTCAACATGATGCATAAACCTTTAAATTTGACTCACAATAAGCCCTAAAATTTATGCTCACAGAATGGGACTTAAGACCAGTTTAACCAGTGTTTTTTTGGTTGTCATGCCGGAATCATTGGAATTTGTAATACATTTTCGGTATGGATCTGATATTTACTGTATTATTGATTACAACATTTAACCAATGCGTTATCATTTGCTCAGATTGTTATTATTTTATTTTCATTCATCAATGAGTGGTACAAATATGAACTGGAAAGTTATGCCAAAATGTACGTCTAGAATTCGTAAGTCAACTTTTCTGTTTAGGCTGCATGTTTCTAAGCTACTTACATCATAACGTATGGGAGGGCTAGTTTTACATTTTTTCAAAATATTTGGAGGAAAATCATGTAACTTTATAATTCTAAAATTCTCCTTGAAAATTAAATACAAACAAATGTTTATCATGTTTACCATGTTTTGTTACAAGCTTCAAAATAATCATTTTGGGAGAATTGCTCTCAGTAGATAAGGTCATATTTTCAAAATTCATTTCTTAATATTATTATAATTGGGTAAGCAATGGCATGGTATGGGAAAAATAACGTGAAGTTCGATAATCTCAAAGTTCAATGGTTTATAGTTTACTTTTTATATATAAATGTTTTCAAATAGTCAGGGAAACCTTGAAGCAGCATGGTCCAATTGCATCATTTTTTTTTTCATTTTACGTTTAAATTAAACAAGGGGAAAGTTGAGTGAAATTTGTGTCTGTTACTGAAGGTGGGGGAACCATTCGAAGTGCAATTAAGGTTAGTGATTGGAGAAAAGAGGGTCAGCGCCAGGGGGCATAAACTGGTTCCTAACTGTTAAACAAAATTTTTTCTTGGGTCCATCACAATTTCACAGAAGGAAGAAGTCGTGTGGGGCCCAGTATTCTACTCGGGCCAATGACGCTGCAGGGAACACTGGGTCTTCTATGCATCTTGGGCAAAACTCTGTGTCAGTATTTTTTTTCTTTCCCTTTTTAAAAATATTTTTTGAGGCCTGAAAGCAATATTTTATATTTTGGGGCCTGAAAGTGTCTACTCTTAAATCCGCCACTGGTAAGGGCCTCTACATGGATCTCAGAAACAGTATTCATTATAGCCCACC
>JXSR01S012624.1:26275-43732 GCA_000969725.1 Ophiothrix spiculata
TTTATATTTTGGGGCCTGAAAGTGTCTACTCTTAAATCCGCCACTGGTAAGGGCCTCTACATGGATCTCAGAAACAGTATTCATTATAGCCCACCAGCCTATCTGCTTTCTTCAGTTGACAACGATTCGGCATTACAGAAAATAAACTACTCAACATATTTAATTGACAGCTGAGCTCCGATAGGTAATCATTTGGTAGTTGCAGATTTGCTATCTTCAGTAGATAGCAAACCGCCGCGCAAATAAGGTATGCAGCAAAATCTATAGGGTGGTATATTTTCAAAATTACCTTTATTATCAAATTTTATAACCGGTTAAGGTTCTTGAAGGTCAACAAATTGCATGAAGTTGAACTAAATTCTAAGGTTTGAAACGTTTGCATTAACATTAACCTTTTCAAAACTTGTTATATTGAATATAAAAAGTTTTGAAAAGGCTAATGTTAACACGAACGATAATTGCTTTGTTATGTGCCTTTAGCTATATATTGAACGTTGCAAATATGGATACGCAGCATTAATTTGAATAAATGGTAATTTAACGTTTAGATAAAACGTTGCACATTAGTTCAATATTTTGAACCAGAGTGTTTGTTACATGGAGATAATGAGGAAAATGAGGTATAATGTCTATAGATGGGAGTTTTACATGCAGGTTGGGTATACGTAGCGCCGGAATTGCAATGTTTCTGCAGAGTCATATATTTCAGGAAACAAAGGTTGTTTGGTTGTCCTCCACCGCCCGCCCCTATTTTTGGAAACTGAAAAAAAGTTTTACTGTACAAAAGTATACCGCACCTAATTTTAAGATTTTCAAAAAAAGGTTCAGTTTTTCTTTGAGAATTTTGATCTTTTCAAAAGTTGTTTTTATTTTTGTTTACATTTTAATACTGAAAAGGCTAATGTTAACACGAACGATAATTTTAAACTTGTATAGATTTTTCGGTACAGTAAACTTATTTGCATCTTTATAGAGTTTGACTTACATTTGGAAAAAATCTAAATAAAAAGAATCCGCCTGCACGCACTTGCTCAAAAAAATAATTGGCATAACTTAGCAAACGTATAGCACATTTAGTGTCAAAATGTTCAATTTTGTATGACGTTCTCTCCCCGGAAGTAATTTCCGGCGACAGTGTGTGCATTAAATTTCTATTTGATTTATATAAAAAAATGCAAATGTATTTAAAGATAATAATTGCCTACTACTAAGCAAACAAGATACTATGTTCCCTTCAATTCGCATAAAATCAGAAGTACGGTATCCCATCAAATAAATTCTCAATGCATCAGATATAATGTCAGGCTATTTTGAAGATTTCACTACACCTGATGTGGAGGACAAAGACTTTATTGATCGATTGATTACATTGCGTCGTTTCCATCGTAGATGGGGCTAAATATAGATCCAAAGTAAAACACATGTGAGTGGTCAGATATGATATGAACACCTGTATAGTGAAAAGAAAAGTATGTCAGAAAAAGTGTGTCAGATATGTCAGAAAAAGTGTGTCAGATTTTGTAAGATCCCATAGTTAACTGTTATTATCTAACATACTGTAATAGTTTTCGTATGGTAGCGTTTAATAATCGATCAGGCAACTCTCGCAGGTTTGTGGGAACATTAGATGTTCAACCGGACTGCGGACATAAATTGTACTGGTTGCCTGATGCCATGCGTGAAATGAGCATACCTGAAGGTATGTCAGCCCTTAGTACCACAATGTGGTAATCAATTACACAATGTGTAAAAGACATCAAAATAACGGAAAAGTTGGAGTACAAATACACAAATAAAGACACGACAACTATGCTTCTGCGGTTACAGAATAGTACATGTTATATTCTGGATACTTCTCAACGTCATGATTTAACATAGACGGCCGCCATAGCTAAATGTCAAGTCACATTGCATGGTCAATGCTATGTCTGCACTGAAACACACAACTGAACAGTACAAGCTCCGAACGAAAAATGAAGCTAGCAGAAGCATGCAACGATGGATGCCCAGGAAAAACGAAGTGCACGGCACTGCGCATGACCAAATGCACTACGCTTTGCGCTACGGATGCACCCAACGCCGCAAGCTCCTGCAGACCTCAATGCACCCCTGCTGCAAACCCTGGATGCACCTCGGTCGCTTCCAGGTCAAGACCAAAAGGTCACCTCTTTTCAGAGCTAGGGATCGTCTCATCATCAACTGCGCTGTACGAATACATGCCACTGAAGCAATGAAACGACAACAAGCCTGAGCATCAGGTAAAGGGACAATTTACTCGCAAAATAGGCGCAAATTTACAAGGGAATTTGGAGAACACATCCTAAAATCGCAATCACTCTAAACAGCGCAAAATGCAAGACATAGCTGGTCAGTCAGTCAGTCAGTCAACAAGGTCACATAAGCTTACACAAGAATCAAAGTACACGGGTAGAGAGCACCCCTGGGCAAGGGCATTTCAATACAAAGCGTTGATCATTTGAAGATAACATTTTTGACATTTTGTCCAATTCAATTTTATTCAGATTATTTTCTTGGAATTTTTTTTTTGTGGGACTAGCTAAGATGGTTAACATTGACAGTTTAAACAACAATCCATAGTACAGGGCCTCATTGTTTGTAAATGCAACCTACCATGGATTTCTGTATAAATTCTCCAATAAATATTTATTTTGCCTATACCAATATTCCTGAGGACTATTACACTTACTTTCAAAGTACAAAACTAAAATATTGTCAGGATGTTGTGAAATAAATGGTCAGGGTTTGTACTTATTACTGGGGTGGAATATACTGGTATAATCCAGTAGATATATATACCACATTCAAAAAATTATGCAAAATGGGAATTACCAGGATGCACAGAAATGCTGAATTAAGAGAATTTTTCTCTTTGAAAAATCCGCTACTCCAAGATATATGAAGGCCATTTTCTCAAATCGTATGATATTTGAAAAGTCCTCAGGTGAGATTTTGATAAACTCCACCCTGGGAAGGCCACTCGAAGAAAAAAGTGATACGCATGCTTGTCAGAGCACCTCAAAATCGGACCATAAATGTTGAAATCATTTAGAGCAAATTCCAACCCTTAATGTTGTAAAATATTCAAAATCATACCCCCAAATTTTGATCCATTAATGGCGTACACACTGAAATAGACCCTCAACGGCGTAACGTAATATTTTCTGCCATTAAAACGTGAATATAAAATATTGGAAGCCTTTTCTGTAGTTTTTCTTGGAATTTTTTGAATAGCTGGTGAAAAAAATACCCTAAAGTAAAAAAAATTGTAAAAAGACGACCCTTAATGTAGAAAGTTACCCTGAAAAGGCACCCCTTTTTCTAAAGACGTCAACGACACCAAAATCCGACCCTTTTTCGCCTCTTTTCTGAAGATCATGCATACCACTTTTTTCTTTGAGCCCCCCAGGACTCCACCACATTGTTCTTGTGTTAACAAAATGAATACCAAATTTTTGTGAGCTCCACATGGCAAGTCTTTTTGAAGAAGTTGCGGTGCATCGGTAATCAGTCTGGATCACTTTTGACACGCACATGATTTTGTTCATTTCTAGGAATTCGTATTTTTTTTGATTGGTAAGAAGTACAGAGCTATAAATTGACAATCAAGGTGATTTTTGCTCAGAATCCAAAATCAGAAATGAAGTATTTTATTCAGTTCTAAAGTTATACAGGTCCCAAATACATATAAATTGTCGTTCAAAAAATTATTTTCTCAAATTTTCAGGCAGCCTATAGGTGAAATCATACTCGGCCTCCAAACAAAATTTTTCCTACCAAACATTTGGTCCTGACGTCACCAAGTGCCATCAAACTTAAAGTATGAACGGGTAGCAAACATTTGGTCCAATGTATATGGCAATTCAATAGCATGTGCAATCTAGCGCGAAATTTTATTTGGTCTTAACTCGGTGTTGACGTTATTTTGTTTGGGGTCACTCGTCATTTTGACGTCACGACCAAATGTTTGGCAGCGAAAAATTTGTTTGGAGGCCGAGTATGTTTTCGGCTTAAGGGACAAAGTATAGTTCTTTTTGAGCTACCAAATATTTTGTGTAACAAGTCTTTGTAATCTTATAATCTAGTAATATAATTCCAATGCATCTTCTAATCAATAACAGATAATTGGTGTTGTAAATCACCAAACATTTTCACCAAATAGGCCCAAATTATAGTCCTTTTTGAGCTACCAAATATTTTGTGAAACAAGTCTTTGTTATCTTATAATCTAGTAATATAATTCCAATGCATCTTCTAATCAGTAACGGATAATTGGTGCTATAAATCACCAAACATTTTCACCAAGCAACTTAATGTCAACATGAGTTTTTTTGTTTTGTTTTTTTTTTTTGGGGGGGGGGGGACACGATCAACTATCAATATAAATGTTTAAATAAATGGTCAAAATGGGGGGGGGGGGGGGGGGGTCAAATTTCATACTACAATTTTTTTTACCAAAAATTGATATTTGTTTGTGCCATGAAAAAAAAAACCATAGCTAAATTGAAATTTTTGTTATGTCTTTGAAAACACTTTTCTGACAGCAAAATATGGTTGGTGCCGATCAATTCTTGAAAACCTAAAACTAAAATTTGCTTCTGTATAAATCTTGAAATATTCTATTGTTAGGATCCAATACTAAACGTCCAGAACCTTTTTCTTCAAGATAATTTTTGAAATTCTTTTTGAAAAAACAGATCCTTGACATTTGTTTCTAGATTGTAAAAAGTATAATAGTTCAAACTATTAGCAAATTAATTTTTTAATCAAGGCTTTCCAGAAAATGTTTGTGCAATAATCACGTTTTCTAGCATGTTTTGCCAAACATGGCTTTGTTTTACAATAAGATGCTGAGAAGGAGACTAAAAGGGTTTTTTTAATATGAGTTCACATCAGCTTACGATTTTGGGAAAATTGCATTGATTTCCTATTTTTGTAAACTTAAGCAACATTGGTCTTAAATTATAATTTAGTAATGTAAATTATTATTGAATGGTCGATTTAAAAATTCATTGCTATAATGGCAAAGTTTTATAGCCCAAAATACAGGATTAAAGGTAAAAGGAGGTGCACTTCCCCCATTTTTTTCAAAAAATAGTATATAGAGATGAATAGTGATACAGAGATGAGTAGCCACAATCTCACTTCAGTAAGAGATGACAACATTGTAATGTCTAGCTTGAACATCCTTTGCAAAACGTTTTGAAGGAGTCAACCCTACTTTGCATTCATAGCAATACACCACCAAGAGAAGAAATCGTGTGTATCCCATCATGCATTGCTTCCTATGGGAAATTTTGTACATGAAGTCGTGTGAGTAGTTAGTGATAATGAAAATGCAAGATTACAACAATTGACTTTGATTTTGGGACATTTTATCACTAACTTCTCGCAATGTTTTCCATACAGATAATCCCATAAGAAGCAATGCATGATGGGATACACACAATAATTCAGTGGCGTAGCCAGGGGTGGGCAAGGTGGGCAATTTAAATTTTTGGAGAAATTTTGAAGACCTGGGAGAAAAATGAAGAGGGCAGGAACTGCCCTTTCCCCATAAATTTACGACAATTAGAGCTGAAAATTGCTAAAAATTAGGTTGAAAACTTCATAAAGCACAATATTTTGCGGTTTTTTTGAAAAACTCGGCCGAGTCGACCCCTTGGAACCCCTGTTAAGTCGCTCGATAAAATCCATTGGAAAAATCTTGGGTGGTTTGCCCACCCTTGGAGAAAGGCCTGGCTACGCCAGCCACGGATCTAGGATCTGAATTTTACGGGGGGCGGAGGGTGTGTTTTTCAGCTTTTATAACAAAAAATTGACCCAAATTAGGCTGATTTTGCAGGATTTTTTAATTTAACGGGGGGCGCCCGCCCCTTCCGCTCCCCCCCCCTGGATCCGCGACTGTACGCCACTGCAATAATTCTTGTTACACCACCCATCATACATCCTGGAATATCCAATGATGAACAAAATATTGATTTTGCAACAGATATCACACTCAAAATCAAAATTTTGAAATAGCACTTACCATGAAAGTAGGAAGCGTTCATGCACTTACGCACTTCCAAGTACTTTCTATTTTGATATCTGACTCCATATATTTTTTGGAATGTAAAATGGTAAGTTAGAAAAAAGAGAGATGTGAAAATTTGAGTTAAAAGAAGAGTTACCCCACAAAGTTACAAGTCCCTTGGTAAGTTATATTTTTGAGGGTTTTTTTAAGTTTCTGTGAGTCCCAGCGGTGAGTTACAGTTAAGTAAGTAACAGAAAGTTCCCACAACTTCAGATAGGGACCACAAGATAGTTACAAAATTATTGAAAGGGGTAAAACCCATTGAATACCTGCGGACAAAATTTTCTGTACAATAATAAGTAAGAATACTTTTAAAACAAGCATGTCTGCAAAGGTGAATAAAGGGGTGAAGCTTATATTCTAAGTTCTAGTTTTATTTAATTTTTGAACTTTGATTAAAAGCTTAAAAATGTCTAAAATTTTGACTTGATATGCCAATAAAAAACTGACAAAATGGTAAATTGTTTTTTCCTAGTTGTGCATTTACTTAAAGGGTTCATTTGTTAACTATTTAAGGATGGTTCATCAGAAGCCTTTTATTTTAGTGGAATGCATTGTTTTACTTACATTGATAACATCAAGTGCAGCAGAAAAAACAGATTTTCATTAAATGCTTTAATTGTATGTCACATGCTGGGGACACATTTGACATAATTTAGAGGAATGTATTAAATAATAAAGTAATAGGCTCATAAAATAAAGTGAGGTAATTTTACAAGTTTTGAGTTCATAGAGTTGTTTCTGGGGGCAGGTTAGTGCAGTTTCAGTAATAGTTTCCTCGCTTTGCACCAATGAGGTCCCGAATTCAATTCCCAGCCTGGCGCTCTATGTGCATTTGGTTTTCGGTCCATGTTCGCTTCCGCAGGTTTTACCCCGGGTATTCCGGTCTTCCTCCTGCATTCAAAACTGAATTTAAAAACATCTTGGAGCCAAGTTGAAGATGAGCTTACTTGGTACCAAGTACCAAGTTGGGTTTTTTTCAAGGGGGTGCGGATTTTCAAAAAGTGGACCTTTTGGAAGGAAAATTTTCGTTTTGGTTGACCCTATACTGATTTTATTAGTTTTGACAAAGTTAGAAGGAAACAAAAATAAAGGTTTTCAGTAGTTTTCTAAGCATTTGGTGTAGTATTTTATTAAGAAACGATGTACATTTACATGTTTTGGTGCTTTAGGTGTTGTTTTGGTGGACATTTAGGGAATTTTTGTGGACCTTTTATGTACATTGTCAAATTTGTGGTGTGCGACCCCCCCCCCCTCCCCCTCTGGCTACGGGCTTGGCTATTGTCAACATGCGAACCAAATCTGTTTTGCAGAATTCAAATACATTCTCTCATCGAATGATTTGCCAACAAAAAGAACTAACACGTATGTGCGCCAGTACTAAAAGTCCAACACGTAGAGCATTGGCAGGGTTTTTCTACAGGCAGGTAATTACAGGCAGAGGAAGATGTGTCACTTCAGAAGATGTGAAAATATTGAAAAATGCAGCAACAGTGCCATGATTTTTTGCACACGTTTGGTGACACTCCTTCTTTTTTCCCCTTCTTCCTCCTCCTTTTTAATTTGCCTAAGGACTCGTTGACATTATAAGACATCACGGACATCACGCGCACCTGGTTTATGCAAGTCTTCGGGCTAGGGCCATGTTTGGCCGTTGAGCGGACATATTATATAGATCTCACTACTCCTCACTGGACATCACGTGCACGGAGTATCCTTGTTCCAGTTAAAAGGACACCCATCATGTACTTATTTATAATTATAGTAGTTTTCTGAAAAAATTACAGCTTAACAGTGATTCTTTCGATAATTTATATCTACATGTTTTTACAAGCGTTTCCTACTCATTATGTATTTGATAAAGTATTAATATTGATTTAATCCCTATTTTACATATACATATTCACATCTATGTGACTCTGGGGAGAGGTGGGAGGTTTTTTTTCTCTCTCTCTCTCTTGCTATTCAGACGAATGTAAGTACGCATTTGATGCCCGTAGATCGTGCAGGCAACACAAAGCCTTTGACCAAGGCTTTCGGATGCGCTGATTGGCTGCACATAACATAACTTGGCGACCAACAACAAAAACAAAAGAATTAAAGAACTGCTCATTAGACTGCAAAAGGCAATTAAACACAATAGCTCACCGGAGGAAGGACGTTTCCCCGAGCTAGGGGCACTCGCCTATGCAAACTGATTTTAACTAGAAGCTGTGCCCTATTTAAAATCTCATCATGCAAATAATACAAGACAGGGCCTGCGGAACGGCCAGGCAGAGGGAGCTCGAGCCCCCTCACTTTTTGACCAGGGTCCCTGGACCCCACGCCGATTTGCACAACGCTCTACTAGAGAGTAAAAACCTGAGCCCCCTCACTTTAAAAAATGTTCCGTGAGCCCCCTCTCTTTAAAAAGCGTTCCGCGGCCCCTGCAAGAGTGGCTACCCACTGAACCCCCACCCCTACCCCAGCTTGCCCCTGCATTACTTGTCATGAAGATTTGATGTAAGAATGTAACTATTGCAACAGCAACTTGCATTCAACAGAAATGGATTATTTCTGTTTGTTCTCAGCTTATACCATAACTCGTTTTCCTCTACCTCGCCAACAATTCTGGCCAAAACCAGAATGTTGTTGTGTTGTCAATTCCACGTGTGAGACATTAACCTCATTAACATCCTGTCATTTGATTGGCTGTGACCAACTAATACATTGAATTATTCATCATCGATCATGCCATGCCAAACATAATTGGTTAACATGACATCATATTGTTTTTTTGGAAAATCCACATCACCAATCAGAGTGGTTTATGAAGTCATGTGACTCACTCAGACTAAGGCTTGTCAGGATATATAAAGAGTGAACGATATCATCTTATACACAGTTACACTCCAGATTTGCTGGTTAATTTGTCATATTCAGGAAGTATTTCACTGTTTTGTGTGCTAAACTGTGCATACATTTGCATTTGGAAAATCTTAGCTATCGTTATTTGTCAGGATGCCTAGTCGTACTGTCAGTATGAAGCCTTTATTGGCACGCTTGCATTTGAGGAGTATCCATGAGAAAAGGGATAAAACTGTGGTAGACAAGGCAACATTAATGCAAGTTGTTGTTTTGCCAAGGGAAAGATGTTCAAGCTTTACTCCAAGCCGGGTATGTACACTCTGATATATGTAAATAAGATTTCTTTCACGTGTTCACCAAACTTGGTTTGGTAAACTTTGATTTTTAAAACAATTTCACTTATAGTCATAAACTTTTCATATTGAATTTAACACAAAAAATGCCATTATGGAAGATATATGCCATACATGTGCTGGATTTTTGAAATGGTATTTTCTATCTATGTATATACCTATCTATCTGTCTGTCTATCTATCTGTCTATCTGCCTGTCTGTCTATATGTCTGTTTGACTGACTCTCTGTGTTCTCTGCAAAATTGCAAACAAGCATTATGATGAGAAACATGCAAATTGAAGTTCGACATAGTAGACAAAACTTTGTAAAATCAATCAATAAAATACAATCTAACAATTATAATGACATATCCAATGGCTGCAGGTGGAAAACCGGTAGCGTACCCTTGAGTGAAGGATACTTTGCAATGGAGTTATACAATATGAGGTTGCTTGCTGGCCTGGGCAAAGCTTGCTGTTGAATGTGTGTGGTTCTCATTTAGACCCAGTTTTTTATTTGAAAATGCTTCAAAGTCAGGCAATTACAGCTTGTTTATCTGAAATGCAATGTAAACAAATTATATTAATTAAATGGAAATGTGATTCTAATTTATTCTTATGTTTGCATGTGGGGTCTTGGTGTGATCACCAGTCTCAGTTGGTAACTGAATGGTGATGCACAAGTGACTGGATAGTCTTGAAAGAAACGTGCAACAAAATAAGCCTAAACACCTTGCTTTTGTTTACCTTTTCATAGTGTCTTTAGTGAGTTAAAGCTATAGGCTCATTCCAGTGAAAACTAAACCTTTTTTGATTTCAACCAAAAATCAACTTTTTTATTCGACCATATGAAAAGCAGTTTTTTCAGTCATGCGTATGTTACTCGGTACGTGAGAAGTATTTTCTAATCAGAAATTTTGAATTTTTTCTATCCGGCATGAATGAGCACATGTTTTAATTCAAAAATGTCACAAACGTTACCAAAAAGTTACACCAAAATGTCACAAACGTTACCACACAAAACATTGCATTAAAAGAAATCCTGACGATAGAATTTCCTACCACTTGATATCTTACCCATCATCTGTGAAAAGCGCAACAAAAAAAAATCGCTAACATGTCAGAGAATTTTAACTTCGAAGTCATTTGGAGCAAAAAAACATTTCTGTGCGATGTCACAAACGTTACCAAACGTTACATGAACTTTATTCAGTATCTTGGCAATTATTTTAATCTTTAAACACCTGCATGTCTTGATCCCACCAGTGCAGTGAGCACCATTATCAACAACAAACTCCTTGATAAAATGTTTATGCTAGGTTCTGTGGCACTTTAAAAGTGAAATTTTCCAATTTTTAGGTCACAAACGTAACTTTGGAATCACCCTATAGCTTATTGTAAAGTGTAACATTATATAATGTTGGCGTTATTCAATGTTTTCATGGAAAGTACTGAATCACAGATGTGAGCTAATAATTTGGAAAATAAACAAAGTTGTTGCTACCAGGCTCGTAGCCCAGGATTTTTTCAGGAAGGATTTACAAAAGAATTTGGTTTGGAATACTCTTTTTGTGGACACACTTATTAAAGCAATACTATAGGATTTGGATCAAAAATGGTTTATATTAAAAACAGCATACAATGAAGGAATGTGACTATCTAAAAGTGCTTTCAAATGTATTTTGTTAAAAAAATTGTTTTGCCACCGACAAATGGATAAAAAGCACATGCATTTTTTCCTATACTAATACAGGTCAACAAATGGTCATAACAGAAAAAGTAAGCATATTTAAGCCAAACCATTTGGAGGGTATTATTATCTACCCAAAACAAACCCATTAAGCTTTAAAAAAAATCAACAGTGGTAGGAAATTCTATCGTCAGGATTTCTTTAAATACAATGTTTTGTTTGGTAACGTCTGGTAACGTTTGTGACATTTTGGTGTAACTTTTTGGTAACGTTTGTGACATTTTTGAATGAAAACATGTGCTCATTCATGCACGGGTAGAAAAAATTTCTGATTAGAAAATACTTTTCACATACCGAGTAACAAACGTATGACTGAAAAAACTGCTCATATGGTCGAATAAAAAAGCTGGTTTTTTGCTTGAAATCAAAAAAGGTTTAGTTTTCACTGGAATGAGCCTACACATTATTAAAAGGGGAAGAGAGCATATTTTATAAAAAAAAAAGTATCTTTGCAAAGAAAAACTTCTGGATCATTTTAAAACGGCCATTGTTCCTCTTGTAGTTCAGAAATGACAAGTAATGAACTGTAGATGTGATTATTTGATAGAAACTCTTACTTGTAATATCATCAAAATAGGTTTGGCTTTGGACAACATGTGACATGTAAGATTACAGATGAAAACATGATTCCATTTGTTTGGATATATGTGCCTAGTTTCAAAACAAGTTTGAGTTAGATGACATGATTTATTATCACTTTTGATCCATCTGCCTGATGATCCATCTGCCTACTTTTGATCCATCTGCCTACTCCATTTCAAAGTAGAAATGCATAAATGTATATAGATATATTGCAAGTTACTTCCTTTTCCCTTTGTATAAACCCTGCACAAACATGACAAATGAGCAAACAATCAATTCTCTTGCATAACTTCAGGCAGTACCTACTATATCAAACATGTGTAGATACAACTTTTTACCATGGGAGTGGATTGAAGTGAAATCATATGCTAATAGGATGTATCTGTTATGCTCTGTAGATGCACATACTGCATTTTTACTTTGTGGGACAGCAATGCATACTTTTGCCAAAATTCCTGGAATGAACTTTTCTCTTTCAGTTGACTTCTGTTGCAGCTGCTCATAGTTTAAGCAGTTGTTTGATTGGTTAGCTATAAGGAACTAGAGATTTTGCCATTGAAATGTTTACTCCTTTCCTCTAGAGAAAGGTTTTAATTTTCAAATAATGATATATTGATCAATATTTTTTAGTTTAAGACTCTCTTTATTCCCATTTAATTTAAGGCTTTTAACCATTTTTTTCATCAAAGATGCATTTTCCCAAATCTTTGAACATTTTGTCCCGAGTGTTTGGTCGTAAATGACCCTGTTGGTGAAGAAAATGGGCTGTTCAGCACACTGGCTCGAGTTTGTAACACAAATTTTTATCAGTAATGCATTTCAGTTTGGGAAAACTTGTAATTTTCACATACTTTAATATGGTACGTGAATTCACGTACAGTAAAGGAATTCACATACTAACTTTAAATTCAATTTTATAAGCAATATATGAATATCGGACACCATTTTAAAGTATTTTCATGTTGAGTCGATAATATTCAAAATGACATGGTATTCAGTGCATAAGCTGAGCTGGTTTTCTAAGCTCAACGAGGTTTGGTTTACATGGTATGGTATTAGCGACCATCAGGACATTACAATACACACTTTAAAATCAGTTAAATATAAAGGTCAAAAAAGTTTATTTTGGCAATCATGTCATCATTTCACAAGTTCAAATGCAAACCAAACAAATGTAGATTTCAGAAACTACGAGGGTCATTCAAAAAGTTCTACCTGTCGTATCATAACTTTTGTTCTAATAAAGATAGCTACTTGAAAATTGGCAAAAATATAGATAAGAATATCATCTATATATGGTGTAACAATCATATCAATATCTTGTCTAGATTTCTGTAGGTGATCTGAAAACCACAGTAAGTTTCGGAACACCGGAAATGGTCAGAATATGTACACCATTTTTAAAATTGGCTCAAGTACAGTGAATTGAAAAGACCATAAAATAGGCAAGTAGTATTGCTATACAGCGAAAATTTAATAAAACATAAGAATAGACATACAATTATTCGGGATGATTAAAAAAGCTGACCCAAACTGAAAATAATGGTCATTCACAAGCATAACAATGATAGGAACAAATGGCCCTGCAGCAATAATATTAAAATCAACAAAGACACAGTTAACGAAGAAATTGACCTAAATAAAACAAGATATAAAATGCTGGCATTATGAAGCTTTAGTTTTAACTAAATTTTCATGGTAGATACCAAAAGGAGCCTAATTCAATTTTTTGACTGAAAAATATGGTGTAGTGGCTTTAACTATTGTTTTTCACACAAAAACGCAATTGGGAAAGTCACGCTACAGAGAAACACTCCTTGCTGATATTCGTAACCTGAGAGGGTACATGACATCCTTTCAAATATTGGGATTCTTGGTAATATCTATCTGTAACCAGTTTACTTTATCAGTTAAAATGACTTGTTGGACTGTAAGGTACACTCTCATTTCAAATTTGTTCTGTAAATTACATACATTTCAGGTATACAGATGGTTGTTCATATATAAGCTGTACACATAATTTCAGTTGTAATGGCATTAGATATTTTACCGTTTCCAGTGTACCGAAACTTACCGTAGTTTACAAGTCACCTACAGAAATCTAGAAAAGATATTGATATGATTGTGACACCATGTATAGGTGACATTCTTAGCTATATTTGTGTCAAATTTCAAGTAGCTACCTGTAATAGAATAAAAGTTATGATACAACAGGTAGAACTTTTTGAATGACCCTCGTCGTCGTCGTCGTCCTATGAGTCATGACTGACCCGTTGTGACCCTTTTGATGATGTCGTTCCAACTGTGCCGATCTTGAGCATAACGGT
This sequence comes from Ophiothrix spiculata, assembly GCA_000969725.1. Lineage (NCBI taxonomy): Eukaryota > Metazoa > Echinodermata > Ophiuroidea > Amphilepidida > Ophiotrichidae > Ophiothrix > Ophiothrix spiculata. The sequence continues at coordinate 40,209 of JXSR01S012624.1, forward strand.
AGGCTGCATTGACAGATAGGCCAGTATATTCTCTAATGCCATCTATCCAGCGGGTTTTCTGCCTGCCTCTTCTGCGATGTCCTTCCATCATTCCTTGAACAATTATTTTCTCTAGACAGTCGCCTCCCCTTCTTGAGATATGCCCAAAATATTGAAGTTTGTTGCGAATTATTTTCTGACATAATGGGGTGTACTCTCCTACTTGGCATCTGACAAATTCATTTGTTTTATGCTCTCTCCAGGAAATTCTCAACATCTTTCTCCAACACCACATTTCGAAGGCTTGGATTTTACCTTCGTCTGCTTTTCCAACTGCCCATGTCTCAGACCCATATGTGGCAATCGGGAATACCAGGGCGCTCATAATGCTTTTCTTTGTTGTTATGGTGATTTTTGTCTTTCCAGATGTCATCAAGTCCGATAGCAGCTGTCCTAGCCATTGCCAAACGTCTTCTAATTTCCTGGGAGCTGCCTCCTTCATCCACAATGACTGATCCAAGAAAGTTGAAAGTATTTACCACCTCTATATCCTCTCCATCTGCCTTCACTGGTTGGATTGGACTGCCACCATAAATCATGACCTTTGTTTTCTTAACATTAAGGAACAGTCCGTACCCTTCACTTGTGCTCTTCACTCTGTCAATGAGGTTTTGAAGTTCAGGAGCTGTTCTTGCAATAAGAGTGGTATCGTCGGCATACCTAAGATTGTTTAGTTGTCGACCTCCTATTGACACTTCACCGGAGAAACCATCAAGTGCATTCCGCATGATGTACTCAGCATATATATTAAATAAGTACGGTGACAAAATGCATCCCTGGCGGACTCCTTGGCCAATGGTAAACCAATCAGTATCTCCTGACTCTGTCCTCACAGTTGCTTCTTGTCCACTATATAGGGTCCGGATTAGGTTTACTATATGTGTCGAGAAGCCCATTTCAATCATGATGTTCCACAGCTTTCCATGTTGGACACAATCAAATGCCTTAGAGTAGTCTATGAAGCATAGAAATAAAGGCTGCTGGAATTCCATGTTTTTCTCCACTAGATTCCTCAGGTTTCCAATTTGATTTCTAGTTCCTCTTCCTTTTCTAAACCCTGCTTGCTCTGGTGGTAGCTCATTTTCTAGATGTTCCCTGATTCTTTCTGCGATGATGTAGTAGCAGTACCTTGCTAGCATGCGAAATGAGTGAAATGGTACGATTATTGGCACACTCCCTTGTATCTCCTTTCTTTGGTAGAGGTAGGAACACTGCCCTTTTCCAATCTTCCGGCCATTCCTTGCTTCTCCAAATCTTATTGCAAAGTCTGTGGATGACTGCAATTCCCTCTGTGTCACTTTCCTTCAACAACTCAGCCTGGATGTTATCTATTCCTGGAGATTTCCCATTCCGGAGTCTTTTGACTGCTTGTTCCACCTCACACATCAGGATATCTGGATCATCGACCTCATCTGGATCACTAGTACGGCCATTATCCTCCGATGTATTTCCTTCTTTTGATGCATACAATCTCTCGCAATACTGCTTCCATCTTGCTTTGATCTCTCCCTCTTCTGTTAGGATATTACCGTCTTCATCTTTTAGCACATTGAGTCTATGGATTGGTTTATTGGTCAGCTGTTTGATGTTTCTGAACATGTCTTTGGTGTTATTTGTTACGTTGTTCCTTTCCACATCAGCACACTTCTGCTTGATGAAATCAGTTTTATCTTTCCTGATCTGATTTTGTATTCTCCTGTTCAGATCACGATACTCCTGGCGGTGATTTTCCTTGTCTAGTCCTCTTTCCTTCACCATCCTCCTTTGATCTGCTAATGTGAAGACTTCCTCTGAAAGCCACGGTTTTTTCTTGCCTTTCCTCTTAGGAAGTGTCTTTTTGGCAGATTCCTCAACTGCACTTTTTATTTCTTGCCACAGTTCTTCAGGAGTGGACTCCTCCGGATCATCTTCAAATAGGACCCTGAAACGATTCTTCACTTCAACTCTATAGCTGTCATCGATCTTACTCATATCATATCTAACAGGTCTTCTTTGTCGTTTGATACGCTTCAGCTTGAATTTCATGGTTGACAGAAGAAGTTGGTGGTCTGAACCGCAATCAGCTCCTGGGTATGTCTTTGTAGATACGAAACTAGATCGCCATCTCCTCTGGACCAGAATGTAATCGATTTGGTTCCTTATTGTTTGGTTTGGAGATGACCAGGTGTAAAGCCTCCTTGGGTGTTGTGTGAAGAAAGTGTTCAGGATGATAAGATGGTTTTCTTGGCAAAAGTCAATCAACATTTCTCCCCTCTCATTCTGTTGTCCAAGGCCACAATTTCCCATCACATTTTTGTTGGTACTTTGTCCTTCAACTTTTGCATTGAAGTCTCCGGTGATAATAATGATGTCTCTTTTATTAACACCATTGATGGCTGCTTGTAGATCATCGTAGAAAGTCTTGATCTCATCTTCACATGAAGCAGATGGAACAAACAGGTAGAACTTTTTGAATGACCCTCGTATTATGACCTAAAACTGAAAGTATATGCTGTGTTTGTATCTTTCAGACATGCTCACCATTTGGCAAGATAGAAACTTACAAGAAAATCTGTCCACTAGGTGAAGGGTCATATGCAAAAGTGTTCAAAGCAGTCAGTAGGTAAGTATCTATCAGTGTTTCTATACCAATTGTGTCGTGAGGGACCAATCACATCATCATCTTATTTCAAGTATTTAAAGTGCCCCCTGCAACAGTACATAAATATCTATCAGTGTTTTGATTGGTAATTCTTTCTCAATTGGGTCAAGAATGACCTATCATAGATTTCTTATTGTAAGAACTTTAGGCCAAAAAAAAAAGGTTTGTCTCAAAAACCTGCGCATTTGCTATGTGAAAATTTAGCGCGTAGAGCTATGTGCCGGTATTTCTCTCTTTTTTTATCGAAAGTAATCCATCAATCGACCACCTTCCAGGTTGCTGTAATTTGCTGTTGCAATGTTACCTTGAATTTTACGTTTAATTTCAACTGTCAAGACTTCCCATAGTTAAAACAGACATGATCGTACTTAAAAACTGGGCACTTTACACACGTAAGTTGGGTAATCAAAATTTTAGAGCGTTAAAAAGAAAAAGATATTGCAAACCACATAGCTAATTTCCTAAGAAATAAAAATCGCATACTGCATAGCTTTTTTGCAAACGGTTTCCGAGACAAACCTTTTTTTCTTCTTGGTCTTATATGCAAATATTTTATATAGCTGGCAAGTATCTATCAGTGTTTCAGTTGGTTACTTTACTCCAAAAGAATTTTTTTTGGAGGCCGAGTATGTTTTCGGCTTTACTGTATAGAATTAATTATGGTTACCATAATTAGACACATTTTCACATATATCTCCAAAATGGGACATAACTCAACCGTGAAATTTCACATGAGTTATGAGAAAAAAATGAGCAATATTTTGGTTCCAAAATCTCAAAAAGTTTGAAAAAAAGTTGGGGCAATCGCACCAAGCTCCTTTGAAATGTTAAAAAAATTAAAACA
>JXSR01S012625.1:29822-44330 GCA_000969725.1 Ophiothrix spiculata
TCTGTATTTGTTTTTAACCACAGATTAGTTCCAAAATCTGTGTTTTAACTAATCAAAAGTGGGCGTGTGCTGCTATCATTGTCGGCAAATTTTGATGACATTGACAATCGTCTTTTATGTTAGAAGTTTGCCATTTCTTTATCAATGGTTATGATGTGTTTCAAGGTCCTAGCCATGATTCCAATTCCACGTGGTCATGACACCTTGTGATTTCTTTCAAATAAAGGAAAGACATAATTAAGGAAATACAATATACGAATCAAAACAAAAGAAAAAAAAATCAACAAAGTATCTTTCTGAAGGAACAGTGAGCTGTAATGATTACACTTTCAGGTTTTAGTTTCTAACAAGAATTATTATTTAAAATTGAAGCGATAACATTTATTCAGAAAAATACTCTCTATGAAAATATTTTGGTAGGTGCAAATTAAGTTTTTGGGAATAATTAGGGACTGCTTTAAAACCCAACTTGCGGCTTACTGCTGGAACTAGCGGTTCTGTTGGTTACCATTGTTCAGAACAGTAGCAACCGACCACTTGCTGTACCAGGCGGTCAACCGCACGTCAAGTTTGAAGTGCTGTCTTATTATTTTTAGAAACACTTGTGATTGATGGCTTGTACCTTTAATCATACAGTTCAGTGTACCATGAAGTAGATCATGATTGCCTTTTGTTTAGTGTTAAGGTTAGGGTTGTGTTGAGGACAATTTACTTCATACTTTGAGTGGGGAAAAGGTTATTTACAACCCGAAAAGGTAATCAAGTATGATAATAAAAAAGTGAAATCACTTCTATTTGACTGTTGCTTAGTTAGTAAATTGTTATAAATAAACAGATTAATCCTTTGATTTCTAAACAAACTGTAAAATACTTCGATCCTGCAACTAATATACCTGACCTGTTTGGTGGATGGGGTGGAGTATTCTCAGTGCATTTAAACACATGGTTACTTAATTTTAAGTTAAATTAAATTGTATGTTTCTTTTTTTTTTTCTGTTTCAGATTTGTGAAACTAGTCAAACCAGCCAATTCTGACATAGGAAGTAGTGAACCCAAGCATTCAAGATAGGGGGCCAAGGGAAGATGGCAGATTTGTTTGTGTGTTTTGGGTGTTGTGTAACGGAGCAACCTCCACAACCAGTAAGTCGGAATCCTGATTTCAAATTTTCTCGGGGATTGGGGGGGGGGGGGGTTCTGGCTTAGGAAGTAGCAAAACAAAACAGTCAAAATAGGGGGCCAGGGGAAGATGGCAGACTTGTTTGTGTGTTTTGGGTGTTGTATAAACAGAGTAACCTCCACAACCAGTAAGTGGGAATCCTGGTGTGAAATTTGCCCGGGGGTGGTGGTGGTTCTGACATAGGAAGTAGTGAAACCAAGCAGTCAAGATAGGGGTCCAAGGGAAGATGGCAGACTTGTTTGTGTGTTTTGGGTGTTGTGTAACAGAGCAACCTCCACAACCAGTAAGTGGGAATCCTGGTGTGAAATTTGCCTGGTTGGGGGGTTCTGACATAGGAAGTAGTGAAATCAAGCAGTCAAGATAGGGGTCCAAGGGAAGATGGCAGATTTGTTTGTGTGTTTTGGGTATGACGCCACTTGCACCCTTTCAAGTATAGCTTCTTCCCAGTGGGCACAAATTTACTTCTCAACGTTGAATCAACATTGATTCAACGTTGATACCTCAACTTCTCAACCTTCTCAACGTTGATATTTGGTTGAGAAACGAGTTGAATTTGTAACAATGATCAACCAAAATTCAACTTTCTCAACCAAAATTCAACTATAATTCAACCAAAATTCAACCATCTCAACCTCATTTCAACCAAATATCAACCAAAATTTCAATAGTTGAATTATGGTTGATTTGACGTTGAGATATCAACTTTGTGGTTGAATTGTGGTTGATTTGAAGTTGAGATATCAACTTTGTGGTTGAATCATGGTTGATTTGAAGTTGAGATATCAACTTTGTGGTTGAATCATGGTTGATTTGAAGTTGAGATATCAACGTTGATAAAAGGTTGATTTTAAGTTGAAATATCAACGTTGATATCTCAACTGCAAATCAACCACGATTCAACCACAAAGTTGATATCTCAACGTCAAATCAACCATAATTCTACTATTGAAATTTTTGGTTGAAATTTGGTTGATTTTAGGTTGAGATGGTTGAATTTTGGTTGAATTATAGTTGAATTTTGGTTGAGAAAGTTGAATTTTGGTTGATCATTGTTACAAATTCAACCCATTTCTCAACCATATATCAACGTTGAGAAATGGTTTAGAAGTTTTTTTGTGCCCACTGGGTTGGAGCTCTTTTGAATTACCACATCAAGCATCAAGCATTAGGTGTTGTGTAACAGATCAACCTCCTCAACCAGTAAGTAGGAATCATGGTGTCAAATTTGGAAGATATTAAAACTCTTATGTGTGTAGTGATTGGTTAAAAATTAATTTATCATTTTTTTTATTGCTACAACCGACTTGAGTTTTACTTTTTCTAAAGTGGTACAATTATTATAGAACATGTATTGGACTTAATCATGTTTTGCCATTGAATCAATCTCACCGAATCTTATTGTGGAGGTTGATAGATAAAAATGATTATAAAATGTCATCATAAGGGAGCTTTGAAGGGAGTGAGAAGAAAGTATAATGAAATGTGTTTACCATGTCCTTGATGTGAACCCCAGACATCTTGCGTGCTAAGCAAGATTCAGCAGCATCATGCTGCAAGGGGAACTCAGGCAAAGCGTTCATATTTGTGAAGAGAGTGTTGGCGTTTTGCACAATGGTTACAATTTACTTGATAACCATAGACCTTCAAACACTGTTCATTCATAATAACCAATTATAATGTAATAATCTTGTTTCTGCTTACAGCAAAGAAGGAGAATCGACAGAAGTATGATAGGCATACCAACAAATTTTGTACATACAGGTCACATAGGTTCAGGTGACATGGCACCATCAGACCAAGAAGTATCAAAGCATGTGAGTATTTCATCAAGTCTGTATTACAACCAGTAAAGAAGCTGCACATGTACTTAATGGGGCTTGTGTTGTCAAGTTGAATAACTGGAAGCGGACCTATGTCGCACGCGTAACAATTACCTAAAAATACCTTGGTATTGTTTTGTCCAGGGTGAAAACAATCAATACTGAGCATCTCTTTGATTTCTTTCTTTATTGATAAGAAATGTTGAGTTGTGTCATCTTAAAGGGGCAATTCATGATCCACTTTTTACCCTCAAGGTCACCTCAATCAAAATCAATGTTTTTAGCTTATAAGTCTCCTCAACTGGTATATGTTATGAACCATTCTTTCATATGTGCTTGCATTTTTGAGAAAAGTGAGAAAATGTGTCATTTTCTAATTATTGTCGGGGCCCCGACAATAATTACAACACAGTAACCTATGGAGAAATCTAAAATGCTAAAAAGCTTGTAACTTGGAAACGAACGGTTGGAATCAAGTGAAATTTTCAGTATATATTTATATTGTACTATTCTTTTTATTCAGGTAGAAAAAAAGCCACATCAAATCTAACCCTAAAACTAACCCTAACCCTACACCCTAACCCTAACCCTAAATTAAACCTAACACTAACCCTAAACCCTAACCCTAAAATTCTGGATGGGACCTAAAGTACACTTGGTCCAAATCATGAATTGCACCTTTAATGTACCACACACCTTACAAGATTTTGGGATCATAATTGGAAAATTTGCAACAATAAATCAAAATCTCTTGATAGCTGGTATTTTCTTCATAGAATTGCATTGAGAGTCGGCATTTGTTTTCACCATGATAAAAGATCTGGCCTTCTTCTCATGCCTATAGCGCAGGACTTGATCAGTAGGTCATGAGTTAGAATCCTGCTATGCTATTGCCAATATGTTATCAAATTGGGAAAGACATTTAATTTCTTACTTTGTCAATCAAAATAATAATTGGGCTTCTCTTTTGTTTACCATTACAATCTAGTGATAAAGAAAGCTAGTGCTTGGTGAAGCTCCTGTGGTCTAATATCATTATGCTCCTAGTTTGAGCCTTGCTATGGCCAACAGGTTATGTCCTTGATCAAGACATTTAATTCCATTAGCTTTGTCAACCCGGGTGATACTGTAGAGCTGTTATGGTAAACATTACAACCTAAGTGCAGAAAGGGTAGTGCCTATTGGCCATATATGTACTGCCATACTTGGTACTGAGAATTTTTAAAGGTCAGGATCAAAATTGTTAATACTTTTATAGTGTATGTTTCATACCAAAGAATTTGCGCATCTTTCGCTATCATGACAGTTCCAAGTTTTTTCAACGAGTAGGCCTATCACAACATTAAAAAAAACATTTATTTTTCCCTAAACGTTTTTTTTAATTGCCAGTGAAAATACTATCCAATATTTTAGAAAATACACCAAGAACTCCCAGAAAAGCCATGAAAATTAACACCGATATACATTATACAACAGCTTACAACGTATAAGGTATATAGAAGTGGACCCCCGATGCCCCCCCCCCCCTTAATGGCGGACGCAACAGCGCCACACACAGTTGAGACAAATCAACATGCGCGGTCGGATTCGTCTATAGCAAATGGTAGTGATAATTCCCTTTTGGCAGTGTAATAATAAACCGCAGCTTTTAGTATCCTCTGGTCTAGAAAGGTGCTACGTAAATATTCCAATGGCCATGATATACCTACAAGATGCAGCTAGCATCTTGTTTGATTTTCGACGCTACGAAGACGCTAACTAGACACTAGCAAATTAAAATATTTTCAAATTTAGAGTCTTCCGTTAGAGTCTATCAAAATGCTAGGTGCATTTTGTAAGTACAGCATTGGTATAATGAAACTGATTATTTTTGATACAAAATTGATGAAGTATTTGGCAATGGGATTGCATATCTGTCCAACTTGGTATTTCCCGAAGCAAGTAGATTAAATTGATTTTCTAGATTGGGCATGTTGACTTCTCAAACAGGTAAATTAAAACCACACACTACAAAACTGTTAATTCACATTAAATTTGAATTATTTTTAGTGAATGAAATGTCACCATTATAATAAGTTCTGCTAGCACATAATGAAGCCATCCATCTTGTCAGTTGATGGCATGACAGCTTGTTCGTCATAGAAACAAAATTGGTGACTTATTATTAGGTAGTGATCCAGTTTGTGATTTGAACAAAACAAAGATCCTTATGTCACCACAATAATTTTATTGTTATTGAAAAAGTCGTAGATAATTTTGTTTCAGGGTACAATAAACATGAATACAAGTGATAAGTATGTGACATATTACTGGGACTGGGTTTAACAGGGGTGTGAGAGTTCCTCTTTTCAGCTGATTTCCTCGTTTTTGAAAATTTTCTTGTGTTAAAATTTCAGCTTTTTTATTCATTTTCAGCCTGTTTTTGACCTTTTTCCTGACTTTACGACGCTTTTCCTCGTTTTTGTCAACTGGCCTCTCACACCCCTGGAAGATGATAAGTGAGAATTGTCCTCAACCTTTTGTAAAATTTCAAATACTGCTAACACATCTATTGACAATGCTGCTCATATAGTCAATCCTTGATATTGACAGATGGAACTTTTAAAGATTTTTTTACAGTTTTATTCATTACACACTGCGTTAAAGTACATTGAGTTCACATAAGCTTTTGCTGTGGAAATATTGTTCTGATTTCACTATCTCCTGGGTGTCTGTTCCTAGTAATAGTAGAATCTGGCTTTTTTATGAAGGAAAAGAAGATTGGCAAAAAAAGAAAAAGCTTAAAGGTAGGTATTCCGATCTGGTGAAAAAATTAAAATATACTTTTTCCATATTTGAATGAAGGGTTATCACCTACATTTATAAAGCAATTGTAAAGTTTCATTCGTGTACCTTGAGCCAAATTAATGCTACAGGCAAAAATGTTTCTGAGAGTGGCTCATAGAAACCTATAGGATATTTATTTTTGTTAACAAGATATTCCAGTAATTCAGTACTTTTCCTACCATATCTCGTCAACGAAACATGATATGGACGTGAAACTTTACAGGGGTTATGAGAAAAATATGCGCATTCATGTGGTATCAAAATCTACAATTTGATTTTGTGAGTGAAAGTGATCGGAATACACACCTTTAAGTCCTAACTTATCACATCTGTAGCACATGTAGCACATGTAGCAGTATATGTGAACTAAACATTACACATATCTGTAAGGTTATTTGTGTCACACATGTCGATCGTTGTGTTCTGTTTGAGTTCTTTTCATATATGGAATACTTTTTTAAACTTAGCAATAACATATCACCTCTATTTTGTTTCTCTGTGTTGTTTACAGTTAAATTGCATTCAAGTACAGATGAAATCAAAAGGCGGCTATGAAAATACCAACCCAATCACAGTAGAACGACCTGTAATAGATGTACAAAGATCAGAAGGTAAGTGTGCTATGGCATGCTGGAAAAGTAGAGTACATCGGGTCGGGCCGGGGATGGAGGGCGGGAAAATACCAACCCAGTCACAGTAGATCGACCTATAATAGATGTACAAAGATCAGAAGGTAAGTGTGTTATGGCATGCTTGAAAGCAGAGTACCTGGGTCAGGCCTGGGCCGGGGATGGAGGGCGGGAAAATACCAACCCAGTCACAGTAGAGAGACCTGTAAAAGATGTACAAAGATCAGAAGGTAAGTGTGTTATGGCATGCTGGAAAGCAGAGTACATGGGTCAGGCCTGGGCCGGGGATGGAGGGCGGGAAAATACCAACCCAGTCACAGTAGATCGACCTGTATTAAATAGATGTACAAAGATCAGAAGGTAAGTGTGTTATGGCATGCTGGAAAGCAGAGTACATGGGTCAGGCCTGGGCCGGGGATGGAGGGCGGGAAAATACCAACCCAGTCACAGTAGAGATACCTGTAATGGATGTACAAAGATCAGAAGGTAAGTGTGCTATGGTATGCTGGAAAGCAGAGTACATGGGTCGGGCCTGGGCCGGGGATGGAGAGTTGTGGGTTGGGGTTAGTGGGGATCGAGGGTGATGTGTACTTAAGTACAAAATGATTTTAGTGAGGCGTGCTGAAAAATTAGCCAGTATTTAGGACCCAACCATATAATGGTGGGTTATGCACCATGACAAACCTGTCTGAGAGTTTGTGATATTCTACTCTTGGTAATGGAAAAGGAGGCAAGTGTTACAGTCTGGGTCATGATAGAATGGTATGGACCACTCCAAAACTGCTTAAAAATTTGTGCTCTACTACTATTCCGTAACAAAAAGTTAGCCAAGTATTCAGGCTGGGTCCATGGTGGAGGGGTATGAACCACTCCAAACATGTCTGAAGGTTGGTGTTATCCTGTTATTGGTAGTGAAAAATATTTGGTGCATGAAGTTTTACCAGTACAAAGAGGGTCAGCTTCATTTGTTGAATTTTTTGGTCCCGTACTGTCCTTAAAAATTCAGTATACACAGGTTATTAATTTTTTATGTTTAATATATCACAGACCATATTACTGATTCCTTAATGACTGAATATTCATGGGCCAAACATTGTTGAGATTTGCCCCCTTTATTTACAATGTATCAGAAACATATGGTAAATAGATCCATAATGTTTTTGATATTGTTTAAATGTTTATCTGATGTGTTGTGCCATATAATCGGTTTGATGCACCAACTTGCAACGCATGGAGATGTTATGTATGTGTCATAAATTTTATGGCTGACTTTTATGACTTAATTATACAGTTAACAAAAGTAATGCTACACTGTTTTATTGGCAAGGGGTGCTCACAAATGGAAGTAACAGAGATGCGTATACACCATATTAGAAATGGGATTGTGACATCAAGCTTACGTGGCTTGTTTTTCTTTCATTTGGTACTTATTTAGGCATGTTGCTAAGTCCTTTATCAGATATGTGTGGAAAGGAAAAAATTGCGTTTTATAAGTAATATGTCTCATGATAAAGGATTGGAGTGATTTGATTGAGTGTGTATAGTCGCCAAGTTCATTATGGCTAAATACAAGGCTCTTAGTCTTAGTGCTACAATAGCAAGAAGTTTCTATCCAATAAACAAAATGAAATGATTATAAACACTACTGAGGCAATATCACATGAGCTGTTTGTATCAAATAGTATGATAGATTGAGCCACAATCAAATTAATCACAATCTAAAACTGGCTTTTTTTCTATTTTTTCAAGTACAAAAATTTAACAGATTCCCCATTGGAAAAAATCTACAAGATATAAAAAATAAGATATTATTTGTCCATCTCAAATCAATAAATTTTTCTTTTGAATACAAATAGAATATACTGAAAATGTAACAAGTGTTGATTAAAAATAATATTTTAAACTGATCAACCGCATAACATATATATCAGGAGGCAAAAAAAGTTAATGACCACCCAGTACATATACACTGTGGACCCCAACATCACCAACACCACCACCCCTTAGGTCATCAGTTCTTATCCAAACCTGTTTGTAACAATTGTTGGCCACCACTAAATTTTGAAAAATCCCCACTTAAGATAATCAGGCAATATAAATAGAGGGTGATATCACAGATAAAAAAGCACAAATGTGGAATGGGCAGGGTAGATGCATGGTAGTTATGAGTAACATATGTTCTGACATAGGAGCATATAAGAAGTCCCAAAGTTTAAAATTGGGTGACACTTTATTCTGAAGTGTGTTATAGGGTTAAGGCTAGATAACTACAAACCTAATGTAAAAGACTTTGAACAATCAATCTTAAGATAAAATTGTAGATAATATACTAGTATGAAAAAGTAGAAATTGGTATATTGAACAAAATGGGTTTACGAATAGAATTATGATTAATTTGAAAACAAATCTAAATAAAAGAATTTGTACAAGAAAAACACATGTATGCATACACATATAAAGGACTCTAGGTCCAGAATAAACTTGTATGTGGATACAACAGAGAAAGGGGGGAACCTTGATATCCATGTTCAATTTGTGACTTCCTCATCTGGGCTGGCTATGGGTTTAGCGTAGGATATTATCCACGACGTGGTTCAGGAAGATAGTCGTTAGGATAGCCGTGTACTCCCCATGATGTGCGTACATGTTGGGGTGGTTAGACGTCATTTGACACATATGATATGCTCTGTGTGCCAATAAATTTATGGAGGAGTCAAATTTGTGTCAATAACTTTGTGAAATTTATGAATGGTATTTTCCTCTGTAGATTTGTTTGTGCTTTGAAATTGAAGTACAGAAGACAGCTGAGTTAGGATAGGAAATTTGAATCTGAGATTTGAACTTGAAATCATGACTTGTTATAATTAAATTACATCTGGATTTTTGTAATTATTCAAATGTTTATCAATAGTCTCTAATTTTGATATCTAAGTGAAAATATGAGATTACATAGTTTTCCCTATACTTTTATTATTGGTTACATATACCACAATTCAGTCCATTTTAATATATTTTGATCATAAAGTAAGAGTGATTTTCGAACACTAATATCTCAAATATTTGAAAAAATGGAAGAAACTCAGTTGAATCAAACTGCAGTCATGATTTTATCTTTTAACTTGTTTAGGTAGATACTTCATTGACCCATTACCTGGGAGGAGTACGTTGATATTTCACACTGCTTACCTACACACACATTGACACATAGCTCATATTCAAGCAGGCATGACTTTAACTTGGCTTGGTAGTTTTGTTTTGTTACTTAAATCAAGTGTTACTAGAAACTTTTTCAGGTGTTTTTCTGGATTACGCGCTATATGATAGATCATTTTTATTTGAAAATATGTTAGGACGCTGATTTTGTCCATGCACACCCACCTACATGTAGACAAGAATTCTTATATATGGTTGCAGAGTTATTGAATTTTAAAAACTTGACCAATTTTTTTGGAAGTGAAGAATAAACAATTTCAATTGTCTACAAGTAATGTGGACATCCATACACACCCAAGAATTTGTAATATACATGTTCTTAATCACATGTAATTAAACAACAAGCGGCAAAAATAATGATCATTTGGGTGAAATTTCTGCGCCTGAAATTCCGCCCAATTTGAGTGTTGGTCAGCCCTTCAACATTCGGAACTAATCACATTTAAATACCCGGCGCATGTGTGGGTGCAAAATAACTCCTGTTTTGTGTGTTATATTCATTCAGACAATTGAAATATTTACCAAATTACTCTGTGTATTGACAAGCGGTGTAAGTGCCATTCGTGCCGTGACCTTGCTAGCCGAAAATAAAGAAAGTAAAAGAATTATCCTCTGACCTGCGTTCTCCGAAATTAGTTAAAATAGCGATACAAAAACCTTCATAACTTTGCAACGGAAGGTCGGATTTGAAAAATTCAAACGGCTTTCGATTCCTTAGATCACCTGGTTTCATTTAAAATTCATTTGAAAGAATTTGATGTATAATTTTAAAATCACCTGAAGTGTCTAGTTTAGGTCTAAAATGATACATGCATCATATGTTGAACATTTGTGTGTACCAAGTGGGATTTTTTTATAGTCTGAAAAACTACAATTTCATGATGCTATCTTTTAGCACTTTACAGTTTCCCAAAGTTTGCACCCTTATTTCATGTTTACAATGTTAAAGCAAGAATCTTTGATTTGTACCATTTCACATTTCTGAACTCTGTTGAATCAATTTTATAGCTTTTTCATATCCAAAATAATTTTGATCACCATGAGATCTCTGTGAAATCTAGTAAAACATATGTGAAGAGCTGGATTCCAAAACCTCTTACATCCACTCCGACATGTCACTCATTTGGAGCTTAGGTCACGGTAAAATTAGCCAAATTTCAACTCAAACTCATAGTAAATGACAAATGTTGATACTTATTGAAGTTTTGAATAGAATATATCCACAAATTCGAATTGTACGATTGTAAAAACTATTTTAGGGTTCTAACATGAAGTACATACTTACATGTAGAAAAACCGGTTAAAAAGGTCTTGTTTGGTTGCAAAACCTCTTCTATCCACTTCTGCAAAATATTCATTCCCACTTTTAATGCATTTGTGTGTATAGTAGAATATTTACAATGAAAGTAGTCCACAATTGGAATGTATTCTATGAGATTTGAGCACATTTATCAATTTTAATTGCAACAGAAAGTGAATATTTGAAAGGAATCAAATGTCGGGGTGGATGTAAGAGGTTTTGGAAACAAGCTCTTCATATACTTAATGCACTGCTGATGTAAACACAGCTGGCCTGTGTAGACTAGGATGTGACAAGATTTCCTAAATTTATCGCCAAAGTACTCCCATGGGGATTGCCTTTTTAGCTATTTTTACAGTGTTATCTTGTTGAGGTTGGAAATACATGTGATGGTGAGGTTTGAGGATTTCTCGGTTGAGAAACATGTCTGTTATAAATAGATAAAAAACCAACTGATTTAATCAGAAGTGTCTTAGTTTAAAGCTGTTGATATAATTTCAAAAGTTTTCTGACAACAGTTATCATATATTTTAATCCCTCACCTTCGATTATTATTTTGATTATAAAAGTATTATTCTATTATTTTTGTCTTTTATACCAGTTAGCTTTTTGTCAAGACCCGATTGTATCTGTGTCACCTTGGTTCCTGCAATAGGTGACAACAAGTCCAATACACTACCACACATGTCCCATAATGCAGCTTTAAAAGTATGAGAGATAGGGGTGCTCTGCGTGGTCAACCATATTACCACGTTTTTGCGCAGGTTGCGTTGTGATATTGCGCTTGACGAAGTGACATGGTCAATCATGCAGAGTGCTCTTAACTTTTGCACTTTTATGGGACATGTGAAAGGAGTCTATTATATTGTAACTACACAATAGGAACATAATGTTATACATGTTGTGTACCTAGTAGCTACTTGCCTAGTCAGTACCTAATAGGTACTGCATGGAGAATTACTGCATAGCTGCTGTTGTTGTGACAGTGCATAGTCGTGTCTTCTGGCTTAAGAATTTTGCTGTGTATCAATTAGAGATATTTTTGAATTGAACCTAATGTGACCCATTCTATTAACACATTGTTCTTTTGACATGATAACATGATGATACAGGTGTCAAGTCCACATTTTTGTCTTATCAAAGTCCATGTCGATTTTGTTGTCATAATTCCTGGCATGTCTAGCTGTTAATTTTCAACGTAATTAGGCCTAAAATAAATGTATCTTTGGTATTTGGTTACCTCGTCATACTTGAGGCAATTATCACATTTTTTTCAAGGAAATGAAATTGCTAAATTATATCCCACATGTTAGAAATGTTCTGATGCAATATTTATGTTAGAAGTTAATTAAGATAATGCACATTCACAGAAGTGTTCAATTTGGGATTGATAATATACATTTTCAGAGTTCAAAAGGTAATAATTAATGTAATACCACAAATTCAAAAGTGGCTATTTTTTAAGAAATTAGTTAATAGTGATTCACACGAACACATTATTTTGCAAATCTGGATCCATGCACTTATATTGCTTTAAAATGTTTCTAAACAAATCAGTGTTTAACACTGTTAAACACTGATGTGACTTGGGGACAATCAACACGGAGAGCAGATGCCCATCTCTGAAATCCAAATCCAAGATGCGGATCTCTATAGACGGCTTTGATGGAAGCTACCCATACGCCTTTATGTAGAGTAATGTGCAATAGATCCGGATTTAATGCGCGTGTGGCTAAAGTCTAGATGCAAAGTGGCTTACGTAGATGCGTGTGAACTGGACGTGCGCTCTCCTGTAGATAGCCCCTGTGTCTGGTTTGTACGCCCTTATGTAGGCAACACATCAGTGTATATCTATGGATCTGTTTTTAAGGAAGAGGAGCCACAAAATGAAGCATTACCAAATACACATTTTCTTTCCTCTTTGTTTATTAGAATGTCAAATGAAACCAAATATAATTTTTTTTGTCCGTATAAGATCGCGATCCCAACCCCCATATCTGCATGAACATTACTCAACCTGCTTGCACTTTTTCATTTGACCAAAGTACAATTTTTACTAACTGTGAATTTATGGTGTAGAAATTTAATGGAAAATTAATTTTGTACAATAAATGTTTTGATTTCACAATTAATTTTGTACAACAAATGTTTTGATTTCACAATTAATAGATCTGTCTACCTTGCACCCAAACTGATAAGATCTCTCTGCGAAATATTAAACCAGTGTTTGTTTTGTTGTATATATCCCGACAATTTGTATATAAGAGGTCAAAAAGGAAAATAGAAGATATATTTACCATTAGATATTTAGCAATAGAGATGAGGTCAGCTAAATAATTGCTATTGAGAAATGATTTCATTTTGATTTTCCTTTTGTTGCTATTGAATATATTTAAAATTTACAGGCATGAGACTTTTCAATTTTTTTAAAGGAATTCAGTTTTTTTGGTTGCCAAAATTTACGTGTTTTTATTTATTTTCAGCCTATTTAGGAGCATTTTTGCCTAATTTCACGCTTTGTTTCCGTTTTTCTCACCACTTTCAGGTTTTTTTTCATGAAAAGCCATTCTCATGCCTGAATTAATAGTAGAGATTTTTTCAGTGCCTTCCCAGAAGCACTTCTCATTAATACATATTTTTTAAAATGCACATAAAATACATCAGTGGTAAAATTCAGCAGGTGATTAAAGTGATAATTGGAATATTATTTATTAGAATTAGTTTTAGTGCATTTCAATATCTTTATTCACCTGATTTGCATGCAATATTTGATTGAAAACTGTCTCTGACAGTATATATTTGAGTAATCTTGTAAAATCCATGATGTTGGTATCTCCACGTCCTTAAAAGCTAAATTTATTTTAAACAAAATGAAATCCTTTTAAAATATATACCACATCTGTGTGTTTTTAGTATAAGTTTCAAATAGAAGAATAAATATATGTATACAAGTAGATACAGATCTCTTTTAACAGTTAATGGGGAAAGGTCTCTTAACAGCAGTTGCTAGTTGAATTTCTTTTAAAACTAATGTATTTTCACAATATATTTCACATCGATATGCTTTTCCTCGTGTAACAAGCACAGAATAACCATTTTGTTTGGTTTCAATAAATGATATTCATATTCTCCTTCCAGTATTTGAGAGTTTTTACATGCCTAATTTGATTTTAAAGTAGACCTACTTTTTAGAAAACCAATAAGTAGTTACATCTAGGCCTTTAAAAATTATTTCTTTTAGTAGGTAAAGTAAAATAAATTTGAATGTATCCCACATTCAGAAGTATATTGTTTCCAAGCATAACATCACAAGGAAGTAGCAAGGTTTGTTTTGCTTTTACCAGCTGATGTTTATAGTGTTCAGCATAGAAGTTGGTCATGTTGTGTAGACAAATTGACAATCAGCAAAATCACTATTAATTTCAATCAGAATTTGTTGGGAGGGGTTGTGGTAAACTAAATAATACATTACATATGCAAAGGGGCGGGACGCAAATTACCTTGAATTTAAAGAGTGCCCCTCGTATTATAACAAAATCTTTA
>JXSR01S012625.1:44650-78644 GCA_000969725.1 Ophiothrix spiculata
GAGGTCATTGTTTAAAATCGGAGGTGTTTGTTTTGGGCCGAGGTACTTTTCTGAGGGAGTGTAGCTCCCGAAGAAAAGTACCGAGGCACAAAACAAACACCAACGATTTTAAACAATGACCAAATTAAAAGATGGTGCAAAGTTATTATTGTCATTAATAACCGTAATTTTATCTCTAAAATCTGTACTGATTTTGACCAAAAACGGGTGAAAATCATAATTTTATTTAGTTCGTTTCTTTGCCATCTGCTAAAATATCGATCGGTCTAGGCACTGCGTCCGCGTTGCGTTTAGTCAAACGCGATTTCCACGATATCATTGCGTGCGCGTAATGCTGCGTTTAAAGCGTACGCGCTACGCGGGTCATTAACAGAAGTCATTGTTACCTGATAATGACAGCACAGTAGTTTGCGTAAAAGTAGAAATAATCTTACTAGATTGGATCGCGCTATTACGCAGGTTATTAATGTGTTATAAGACTCACAACTATTCAGAATAATGTTAAATTTGTGACATACATTTATTTCAAATTTGTGAAGAAAGAAGAGTTCAGATTTATGGATTGAACCTTTAAGTATAATATAAAATTGCATACTTTAAAATGCATCGTACACATTTCCATTTTGGTAGCAACAACACTACCAGTGTGAAGAGTTCTAGGGCTATTGGACTATTATTTCCTAACATAACATACAGAAGGAAGCAGCTGGGTTAGTTTTGGTTTCAACAGCTGATTTGTCATGTTCTCATGACTCTCAGGGACTGGGTTTCACAATAGGAGATTGTCATTTTCTGTAGTTTAATCTTAATATTAATTGCAAGATCAAATGACAAAATTCTACTTTATTTTTTATATCATCTGTTTTACAGTACGTTGCAGTAGGCCTAATCACAGTCCTGCCTCTAAGCTGTGAAGAAGTTGGTAAACAAACCTGACCATAGGGTCTATGAGTAAAGCTGAGGTCTTTTTGCGACTTATCTTGTCATATACAAAACGACTGAGCTTGATATAAATATGACCACGAATTGCAGGGTATTGTTAGCATTTGTAAGTTAAATGGCCACCCTGCACTCTGGATCTTTATTTACATCGTTCGAAGAATTGTGATGCCATGTTTAGCTTAGGTGTTTGTTAAAAGACTTTCGGGTATATGTTTGGCACTCAAGTTGAATAATCTGATATATGCTGATATTTGATATACAAAAAATAAAATAAACTTGTATAAATCTTGTTCAGGTATACATGTATCGTAATACATTATAACCATCACGATTTCCTTGTTAGACACTACTGGCTGCATGCATTTCTTCACTGTAAATTAATTGCATAGAGTGTTAATCATTTCAGTCTGCTAATCATAATATTTTCCTCTCTTCACATCAGCCAAGCTTTGAACACATGCATGCATACTTTACACTTTGAGTCCAAATTAAAGTCAAAACCATAAAATAGAATCCAAAAATAAAGAAAGGAAATAATTCAAAATCCGTAAGTCTACAGAAACAGAATCCAGGAAAAGGAACAGTAGGATGTTTGTTCATTATCACAGACGTGGCACTTTTATACCAGAGTATTTAGTTATTAGCCAATTCAGAAAAGCACCTCATTTACTTGTATGACTCATAAATTGTTGATTTTTGAGAGATATTCCTAGTATTTGTTATCCACAAAAGATACGGGGAATTTTAGGACAACTTCATAAAAATCACAAAGCTTATGTATCAAGTGGTGTAGGCATTCACTCTAACAAAGTGTCATTGAGAAATGAAAGGTGGTTTTATCCACTGTCATAGAACAAAGGGTATGCGGGTCCAATTTTTGCATATGTCATTCACTCAAAATCCATATTATCGGGATCACAATTTTCAAATTAAATCTTTTTATCTTAAAAGATCACAATTTATGCCATGTTTTCTTTAAATTCATGTACAAAGGGAAATCTAAATGTTTTGGAATAACTCAGAAGTTAAGGAGCTATATGGACAATACTGTATATGGATGCCGTTTTAATTTTACTGGCCCTTATCTACAGTACTGGTCCTTACTAATGTTATGGTGCAAAAATGATATCAGTTGTAAGGTAAATTTCTTTACGGGTGGTAAGTAAGTTATCTTTGAAAGCCAGCTTCTGTTAAAATATCCATCTTACAAATAGAGCCACAAGATTATCTGCATAACAGATGAATGTTTGACTCATTTGGAAAGTTACTGTTTCTTTTCTTTCTTTTTCAGCCACTGAAAATGTTCTAGGGATGCAACTATACCTATAAGCACCCATTGTACCCCTTGCGGGTGGGGGGGGGGGTTCAAGCTGGCGGGGTGGAATCCCTTATTTTCACTAGAATATTATTGCACTTATCCTTTTGAGGAGTATTTACATAGCATATTACTGTGTGAAATGGTAGAATGGCCTCTCTAGTGGTGCAAAGTATGGGGGGAGGGGGGAGGAGAGGGCAGTTTTTCTAGGGAGATGCAGCTGTACCACACAAGCATTCCTTGGGCCCCCTGCAGGGGCTATGGCCCTACCCCACATCCCAAGGCCTTTGCTTGTTTTGACTAAATATGGATTTTTTTCTCCTGCACTCATTGGCATTCTTGAGTAAATGGGTATATAAAATTATAAAATGGCCTCTCCTGGGGTTCAAGTTGTGTAGAAGCCCTCTGGACCCCCGGCCGAAGGGGCTCGATACGCTTCGCCAAATGTGTCCCGTTTTGGGGTTTCAAAAGGTTGCAAGCCTGTAAATAGCCAAACTTTGCCTTAACTAGCACAACCGTATATGCCTGTGGTTTAGGTGCAAGATGTGCATTGATAAACTTGCCTGTGGAAGCTTAGGTACTAACAACATCAAGCACACTCTTCAAGTAAATCTACAAATTAAAGAATATTTACACCATGACAAAATTTATTTAACATAGCTTCTAAGGCGTTGCAGCACAATTAGGCCACATCTTTGTGCGTCCGGCCGGCCGGCCGCAACCTGGCCACAGCTATAATTTTCCAAAATGGTGTCCATTGGTTTGATTTTTCACCTCAAGATTATTGTAAAATAATCATAACATGTTTTGAAATTATTTAGAGGTGCATAATCAAGCCTACGGTTGCCATCTGGAAAATTAGGCTGTGGCCAGGTTGCGGCTGGCCACACAAAGTTGTGGCCTAATTGTGCTCCAGCGCCTAATTCACTTCTGATTTTTTCAAAAATTTGTTGATACCCCTTGTATTTTCAAGTGAATCCGATAGAAACTTGTGTGCTTTTTGTTTGTATTTTTGATCCAGGAACATGGCTCTGATGCTTGCACTGATTGCGGGTACTGTAGGATTGACACACTAATGGGTCTGTGTAGTGCACCAGCGCATGCTGTATGTTTGATTAACACCGGCTCAGCACTGCTTTTTTAACACTTTGCCTTTTATTTTTTAGCTCTCGAGTCTATGGTATTGCTTTCAAATGTGTGTAATTTGATGACCGTAATTAAACTGTTGCAGATGTTTGTATAAATTCTGGCGAGAGGCAAATCAGAAAGTTTGAAAATGCACTTGCACTTATGTGTAAAATGCTGTGTTTGCCGTAGTTTGCTGTTTACAATAGTGTGACTGATGCAAAGCACATTGATGTGTTGTATATTATTGCTGGGCTTACAATGTAAAATTGATTTCAAATCCATACCTCAGGACTTCGCAACTTAGCAATTGCACCTTGTCTGCCATTACCAAACCTGCTTTTGCCTGTCTGTGTGCTTCAATCCCAATCCTTTGTTGTAGACCGTTGTTTTTCTCTCCTATCTGTCCGTCATGTTTCCTTCTTCCTGTTTATTTGCAATATTAACCACTACTTTTATACAGAGTGGCCGACATCACAAGTTTGGATTTCCATATTAGCAAATAAAGAGAACATGTGTACTTTTAAGGATAATGATTGAGTTAATATTATTATAGCTATTATAAGGGGAAAGAAGTCAAAATAAATTTGTTCTATCTGCATTGCCATTCTCAGTGTATTCTGATCAGGGTCTGAAGGACCATTGAACTGAAGGCTGTTTCAAATTTGCCCCATTTTAATAAACAAGTGCCTAATTTTTTAAATAAAATATATATAATGTCAACACATAGCAGGACCCTAACAACTTTAAAATCTTTCCAAGCTACAATGAATTGTAATGTTTAGTTATATTGGGCCATGAATCTAAATTGGATTGCTACTAGCTTTTGAGCAGGAAAAGGGCTTCAAGAAATAAGAAGGTATTATAAAATACAAAAAATTTTAAGCATACACATTTATCAGACTTGCTTGATAAAGATATATTTTGGAAGAAATTTGTGCTGTATTTCATAATGAACCTCATATGATTTAACTTTTACATTCCTAACTTAGAACTATAACAGGCCACCCCTTTCACATTGGTCTATACATGGACTTGTAGAGCATCTCCCAATCAATATTTAAAAGAAGAGAGTGGTAAAAAGAACAAAGAAATGGGTTATAGCATCTGAAAGTATGCGTATCAGAACCAAAACAAATGATGTAGGACTAATGAGAAAGAGTGATGTTTTTTTGTTTGGCCCTAAATTGTCTACTAGCACTTCTTTAGAATCACTAAATATTACCAAACACAAGTTAGTATTCTGTTTGAGCTGTTTTCTGCACCACACATCATGATTTAGCCAAGTCTTTTGAGTGAAGTGTTAATACTAATAAAAATTCCTATATGTACACTTATCAAAACATATTTAAAGAACGGCAGCGACCGGACCTTAGGTACATCGGAATGCACTAGGAGCAGTCAAGTTAAGCTAGCTCAGTAAAGCTGAATTCAGACTCGACGCAAACGCACGACGCACCGAGCATGTGCAGTAAAAGATTTGAGGAGTTCTGATCAATCGATATCAAAACGCAACACCGAATGCGGCACCGCAAACCGAGTTGAGGAAAGCTCAACTTTCCATTGCGTTTTCATGTCATCTGCTGCCGCAGTCCGTTTGCGTTTTGAGTGTGAATTCATTTGCAGTGCCGTTTGCGGTGAAAATTATTGGAAATGCAACGCATTGCGTTTTGAGTATGAATTCAGCTTAAGGTGCTCGCTTGCAGTGGAGAAGGTACTGAGTTTGAATCCTAGTGACTGCGATGGTTTAAATGTAGGTTGGTTTAGAGGTTATCACAGGACCTGGAATGATACTTCCAGGTGGAATGGAGCTTACTTGGGCCACAGTAGTCAGCAACCATGTGTACAGTGTACTTCTAGGCTCTTTGGAATTTCAAATTAAAAAGGCAAAGTGCACTATAAATCTCCTGAATTGTATATGTATTTTATTAATATTTATTTTATTCATATTTTTGTATCATATCTGGTCTGAGGGGGTTGGTTTCATTTCATACTTAGGTGCATGAAAAATATAGTGTTGGGTAAATCATCTAGAGGTTTTGAGTACCAAGTTGCAATAAAATTACAGAAAAATAAGTAACAAGTGTTTTTCTCAAATTGTGGTATAGTAAATTTGTAATTTGTTGGTAATTGTATGGTAAATATTTGTGTCATGTCCAGGCAAATTACAACCATATGTTCATAAGTACTTTCCATACTCTACCATAAAATTTTACTAATAATATACCACACGCAGTAAAAACTTTTGCCTTAATTGGCTCATATTTTACAAGAACACATATTTGCCAAGTGTTTGACACCTTTTAACAATGATATTCACTATGTTGTTACTTCCTGGAAGTGAGTTCTTTTTTTAAAAGTAAATATTGTTAAGGTTGCCCCTAGACATGTCTTGGTCGGGTTCAATATGTTATACCCTCAATTTCATCAAAACCAGATCACATATACAAATCCATCACTGATCTTTTGGCAGCTCATAAGTAGGGACAATTCAAATTTCAAATTCAAATTCAAATTTTTGACAGTATCTTTTTTTTCATCAAACTCATAAATAGCTAATAGCCCTAGCTGGTTTGCCTCTTTTTCCTGTTTGATTTATAAGAAAAACGATAAATGGCTGCAAAAATTCCTTCCTGATTATATTGTAATTTCCCTGCTTAATGTTTATCAACCTCAAAAACTTGCATATCTGTCTCAAACACATTAGATTAGAATTACTGGAGGATTTAAAAGAGTGTATGTGACCTCAGCACATAAAAATAAACAAGTTGCTAGTGATATTTCACATAGATAATGTCAAGTTGTTTTAGGCAGAGCAACTTTCAAAATGTGTTGGATATAGGAGAAAACTTGACAATGTATTATTATTCAAAAAAGGTTTTTCATTTAAATCACTAGTTCTCAAATGATTTGGTGTATTTTCCATTCAATAAGACCAATTTGTCTAGTTTACCCCTAACACCTATGCCACTTCACTCAAATCTACTCGAAAATCAGAAAGTTAAAAATGGTGAATTTCCATCTTGATTCGAACCTGGTACCCCTCGCACCCAATCCCATTATCACTATATGTCAAGCCACTGAGCATGCCCTGCCATGGCAGCAATTTCGTGATCATTACTAACTGGACTTTCACGACTTTCCTAATTTTGTAATTGTTACTTTTTTGTTTGGTAGGGTTAGGGTTAAGCAGCAAATAATTCATTAAAACATGTGCGCCTTGTTCTATGTGCACTTGCTTTAACTCAGTCAAGTCAAAATTCTATATTTCCAAAAAAAATTCAGCTAAATCCCCCATCCCAAGTCCTGCCTAAATTAATTGTACACAATATTGTAACTTGATTGTTTGTTATGTGTAGTATCAAATTCTCAAGCAGTAAGCAATAGGTTCAGTGGCTTCAACCAGTATTGTTACATGCTAAGTACTGCGTCAAATAAAACTGTTTTGACTACAAATGAATTGTGATCTAAATCATTAAATCTTCAATCAAATTTTTATCATTTATAGAATAGGGTGTTAGCTTGAACTTAATATCGGTATAAAAATCTTTAATTTTGTTTTTTGACCTTGACATGCCATGGCCTTTCAAGACCTTTTAAATTTCAGACAGAATGGCACAAATTTAATGTCTGAACCTTTTGAATCCTTTGTTACGCTTGGCTATTCAGAAAGTGTGTCATGAACAATCATTTTGATCATTTGAGCATGCTGTTTCATGACATTTTGTAAAAATTTCATAATTTTTGATAAACAGTTGTTTTTCCCCTTACTCTGGCAAAAGAACAACTAGATGAATTTTCCAGTACAATAAATCACAAGGGCAATTAACCTCATAATTCTGAAAAAAAAACCTGGGATAGCACAACAGCTTACCCCAGTGGCCTAAGTCAAATTTCCTGAAGAAATTTGTTAAACTAGTTTCAACTGAAACCAATTTGAAATCCAGTTAAACACATATCATATAATACCCTATAAGCCGGTTTATTCCATGGCAGAAAATGGGCATATATTTCAACTTGGTTTTTACTAACAATTAAAATTTATTAAAACAGTTAAATACCATTTGAAACTATAAGTTCCATCATAAAAATTGGGCATGTTTAATTGGGATTAAAATAGGAATTCTTGCCTCTGGATGTGATAATGGTGACTGTTGTTCATCCTCCGTTCTTTTTTATTGGAAGAAGGTGTACCGTACCCTTCATACTCCATAAATTTCTGTTAGTCAGTGGTGCTTTTTCACAGATTATGGTTGTGCGTGATGTTTGTGCGAAAACTTATCATTATGCCTGTTGAATGGAAATTGACAGTCTTCGAATACACCAGATATGCTAGAAATGCTAATTATATAAAATATAATACCAAAGTTGGAAAATATATTTACTGATGCATCCTTCACCAAGTGTACGGAGCCTGGAATACTTTAAGCCCAACATGCTGTATTTGATATTGAATATATAATGATCTATAAACTTTGCATGAACAAGTAAACTCACAAAGCTTCATAATTGATAACCATTTTCTCTCTTTTTTATCTCTTCCACAGAACCAGATGAGGCTGCTGTAGCAGAAGAATAGCCCATGCTGTTTGTGTATAATCATATCTGTACAGAAAAAAACTATATTTTACTAAAAAACAATGCATGCAGAACTGCATCACAATTGGTCTTCATGCGCACAAGGTGGAAAAAACCTTGATTATTGATATCGTCGGGAACTGTGTTTAAGGAAGAAGTGGTATTTGCTGTAGCACATGATATATGAAAGACTTTGGTATGGAACTAGAAGATATGCTTATTTGTAGAGAAAGGATGTGCAATAAAGCTTTTAGGATAGTGAACTTGTCTTTGATTGGAAGAAATTGCAGTGGTTGGAACAAGATGGGATGTCACTTTCAGGGAATTTGTTTAAGAATGATGCCTTGGATATTATGATGTATAGAATTTCTTAACGAATCTGTAGGCTTCAAGTTCTGATGATATACGCAGCACTACTAAAGCATTTTGACATATATGGTTGTCATTGATTATGCAGTGGGAAGCACTTCTAAGCTTTGGTGGTTATTATATGTTTATTTTTGTATGGAATGCCAAATAATTGTATCTGCTGTCAATTATTATGTCATGATGTTGATTTCAGACTAATCTAGTCAATGTGTCATTCCTGTCTTTGGCCTAGATGCCACTTTGCAAATATTGTGGTTAATGTTCCAATAATTCAAATTGGCACATTGACCTAGAAACTCTATGGCCTTGTGGCAAATTACTATGTGTTTGTTGGATATGGCATCCAATTGAACTTTAAAATTCCATGCAGCAAAGGTAGACATGCACAATGACACAAAATACAGATCAATTCTGACATCAACATTCATCTTCATAAATTTGGGGTGAAAGCCAAACTTTAATTTGAACACATTATTGCACCAACAGACTGTCTACCATATTGTTCATGGCAACAAAACTTGTTTATGGAAACAAAACAAGTATTTAGAAAAACAAAAGCTTTGTGACCACAGAGAAGTTATGATTAAAGTGGATGAGTACAGTGTAGTCAGGGTGTTTACAAGTTATTGTTTAGCTTTCAGTCTCCTGTTAGATTGTATAAACTCAACTATTTTGTATGTATGTACACCACGTTGTTCTTGTATGCAAGCCCATGTAGATCAATTTATGTGTCACAATTTATTTTATGTATGATGGACCTCCAAGTGAATTTAGGAGCAGCTTGTTGTACATGTGGCTGACATCCTGCAATTTTTGAGATACCTTGCAGTCTGATTTACTTGACTTATAAGCTCGCTCATACGTTCATCTGGTCCATGCCTAATTTTTGAGTAAAATTGCATGTCTAAAATTTGTGTCTGAATGTACACTGATGACTTTATATGATATACCAATCAATACAAACTGCACACCTACATCACACCTAAAGCTGGTTTCAGACTAGCCTGTCGTGTTGTCGTACGGCCAGCGTGACGAATTTACAGTGCGCAAACTCGACCTTGTCGCATCTCCTTGTCGTACGACAAGCCGATATATCAATTACCCAGTTGTGATGGTCGCAACGACACAATATTTTGAGTTGGAATAAATTCAACTTTTCTTGCGACATACCATTGCAGTAAAATGCAAACGTGTCGTGCTACAGTAAGACAACTCAAAATTGCAAATGTTTTTGTGTGCCGCAACGACAGCTAGTCTGAAACCACCTTAAAAGTGCTCAAGCATACTTCAAGGAATGTTATATTAGCACATCAGACACTTGTTTTACATGCCATAACCTTGGTTTTAATAACCATGCAAGTCCACGCTTCACTACCACCAGTAAGTAAGAGGAAATGCAGTATTGATATTGGATTGTAATCACTTGACATTTCAACATCGGCAACAATTTATTTGTCGCATCATTATTGCATCAACTCATGTGTGGATGTCATTATGTATACTTACTTATGGTATTGCTACTTCAGTGTTTAAACGAAAGTTAAACAATATATTGCCATCTGTATAAACTAATATGTTTTGTAGGGAATGAAGCTGGAATTCAAAATTCTCAATATCTGAAGTAAAGTCATTCATCTTTTTTATAAATGTGATGACTCGCCCCGAAAAGGGGGACTTTCCGACAGAACACTTTTCGAGAAACTGATGAAAATTGGCAGCGAAAAATAGAAAAAATAAGAATTTCCAGAAGATATTCTGCTGTAAAATTTTATCGCCTTGATCAATTTCAACAAATAAGGTGTCATTTTAAAGCTTAGAAAATGCTGTAAAAGATGAAATGATAAACTCAAAATTGATATCATCTGCAAAGTCCCCCTTTTGGGGTGAGCCACCACAAATATTAAAACATCCTTAGCGTTTTACAAAATTTACAACATTCTAGAAAGATGTGATTTTTTTTAATTATTCTAAATTCCCAGGTGCAATTGATTAAGCTAAGTTTAGCAACTCCTGAGGTTTTGTTATCAAAAGGAAGATCATATTGTTCAAACGTCTTTTGAAAATTATTGTTTGAAAAAAAAGTTATAAAGATTTTATTTAGTTTGATGGCAATGATTAAGCTTACAAAACATTACTGTATTTTTTTTGAATAATCACCTGATAAAGAATATATTTTCATGTTGGACCATGTACCTTTAATAAGGAAGCCTTTGATCACATTTGTATAATTAACATGTGTAAATTGAAATGAACAAATAAGATAATAATCAAGAAACTTTAAATAATTGAGCTATATTGAGAAGTTCACCTTTAAATAATTTAGGCCAATTAGAATGTCCACCTTTAAATAATTAAGCCATTGACCAGTCTTGTTGGTGTTGTGTTATGTAACTTTCACATGATGTTGCTAAATAACTAATTGAAACTTCCACTGTGATAACAAAGATTTTCCATTGATGGTGATTTAATTTTCAGATATTTTCCCTGAAATTTCTCATGGTTTCCTTGGCTGCATGTAAATAGTGATTACAGGCTGGCCAATAATTAATACTTGTCAGACTAGTGGCAAATATAAGGTAATATTTTGATTCCATACAACAAATTATCATTTAACACGGAATCAGTGATCAATAACTAAATCACATTTACTTAACTGTGATAATGGTGTCATTATTTACATCATATGAGCAGGTCCATGTCATGATTCTTGCGCTTTCCTGCCAAGGACCAAATAAAGCAATCTTAACATGAATGAACCTGTAAATCATAAATGGCCCATATAATTCATAGAAAATAGGTAGTTGAACTTATAAAATCAAGATCGATTGTCACGATCACTAAAACATACCAGGAAATGTGTATTTCGCAGGTGTTGATTCACTGTTCATATCATCGACTCTCTTTGACCCATTTCAACCTTTTTGGTTGCCCACACCATGATTACATGATAACTTGAACTTGATATGAACTGTTATCTTCCTGACACAGAATCAGTTTCAACTAAGTCAACCTTGATTTTGACAATTCATCCTGTGATACTGAAATTCTTCTGTTGAAGACGGATATGCCAGTAAATTGTGGTCTATGCTCCAAGAAATCGGACATCAGGCAGTGATGTCACAGGTCATGTGCACTTGTTACCACATCTCAATTGTGTGTGAAGTATTTTTTTGTGCTAGCTGCACAAATAACACACAAATGGGCATTGATTTGCCCGTTGCTGTAATGACTTTGCCGGTACTTTCCAAAATCAAATTAATTTTTGAATAGATATTATTTTAACAACCAAGGAGGCATGTAATAGAACCCATTTTTTTATATCAGCTGATTATTTCATAGGATGTACTTTTAAGAAAAAGTGTATCATGTAGCCTTGTTATCATGTTTTATGACCAGATGTGGTCAATTACATTCTTTATGATTTTAGAAGTATATTATTGTAATTGTCACCTTCAGACGTAATTGTTCAAAAATATAACAAAATAGGGAACTAATCTTGTGATTTAAGCAATTCAGAATGCTTATGCTACATTCCGGCTCTGATCTTTTTAGAATTTGGACAGCCTCTTTTGATGGGAAAACTCATGCTAGACAGAAAGTTCACATTGTTGTTTGTATTTGCAAAAGCAGACCTGGGAGGGGAGTTTTCATTTCCTGTAGGTTTCATGACATCCTGTAAACCAGTGTGCAATCCTTATTACGGCGATGCATGGCAAAGTTTTAAAGGATTGGTTATTCAACTCTCACTTGGGAAATTACACAGAATAACACAATTTATTCTGAAATGGTACTTGTCCCTGCTCATCTGCTATGCCTATAGCTAGCAATCACAAACAACTCCAACTTCATCATACAGTGATTTTCAAATTTCACTCCAGTAAGATACATGTATTATTCCTTGACTAAGAAATGACCAATTTAATCTATAGGCAATGTAGCTTATATTTCATTACAGAAGAACACATCTAATTGATGATATTCATTACAAGACATTGTGTTAATATCTTCAATTAGTAGCAACAGACAGGAAATTTGTTTGCTATCAAGGCTCAATTATATTATGAAATTATAGTTATATTATAATTTATATTGAGAAAAAGCGTTCCAAGGATTGTCATTTCTTAATAACCCTGTTAATTTATCTCTTAATTTGATAAGAGTTGGTTCTAAACTAAATTCCTATTTCTTTAAAATATTATGCAAAAATACACAGTGAAAACCCCGTATGAATATCTTGATCCACTTTTACCACTGATCTTTCAAGCATTTTAGCCAGTAGCAATACAGGAATTGAACAGATCTAAAATAGGCCATCACACTAATTAACAATTCCTTTGTGAAGCCAGCCATGTGACTGGTTTAATCACACTATCAAGGCTCAGACATGGCCAATGTAGCCAGTGTGTAGGCAAAGCTTAAAGGAGCATAGTTCATATGTAGACATGGCCAATGTAGCCAAGTGTAGGCAAAACGTAAAGAGCATGGCTCAATCAATTTTCATGTGTACACATCGCCAATATAACCAGAGTGGAGGCAAGACTTAAAGGAGCATGGTTCAGTCAAGGTGCATGTGTAGACATGGCCAATGTAGCCATAGTGTAGGCAAGACTTAAAGGAGTGTGGTTCAATATCCAAAGAGCTTGGCTTGAAAAATTTGCAATTTGTTTTAGCTTGAACTTTCGGTGTCATTCATGTACAATTAAAACGACATCTTATATTCTGGTTTAACAGTAGCTCAAACATTTAAATGTTTTCAGGTATAAACAGGAAGAGAAAAATATCATCCATATATTAATTTGGTAAATTCAGTCAGAACTTGTGAATGACTTTGAAACCATGCCAATTGTGACATGAAGTGATTGATTTCCTGTTTTGGTACTAACGCTATGACTACTGCTTGGTAGCTGTGGCAAATTTGGTTAATTGTCCGGTTCATATTTAGAATATGTTTATTTTAAAATCGTGAATTATATGGAGTAGTTAGAATGCATCTGTACCCCCGCCCCCTCAAAAATAAGTCAAATTATTGAACAGATCTTAGAGTGTGTGGCATCTAGATCTTTTTAACAAGTTTCCAAGTTTAAATCTTGTCATAAAGCCTTCATGAAAATGTGAAATAGATCACAATCCTTTATTGGCAGAAAATTTCCTGGTGGACTGCATACATTCAGAAGAAGACCATGTTCCTTGAAACAGTTTAACAGGAAGCTGCCTGTCAATGTCATGGAGCTGCATCATAGACATTCAGAAAAAATGGACAACTGGACCATGTCCCTTTAAACAGGAAGCACTCTGACATGGTCGTATAGACTGTCACCTTCAGCCTGGAGGAAATGTGGGTTGTGATTAGAAATTTGATCTTGTTGTCTTGTGTAAACAGATTGCTTTGAATGTCAGAATTATTACTGCCTAAAGTCCTGGGTCTGAGAGCTGAATTTTGCTAGAATTTGGTTTAAATGTCCAAAAATGAAAGCTGCATAAATGTATAAGTCTGAAAGCTAAATTGTGCCTGTAAACTATCTTTTATACTTCAATGCTAGCAACATGTTAAAGTTTCATAGAGTTAAGCTTTCCTACATATTTGATTCTTCTTAAAGTTACTACCGAATCGATAAAAACCCTTTGGGTTATTTAGTCCCTGTCACCCATAAGTAAAATAATAATAACCAATAAACCAAAGTTCAAGCAAAAACTTATAATAAAAGTTTCATATCTCAAAGATGATTACATCGCTATATATTTTGTTAATAAAAGACTTGGTAACAAGACTGCCATGTTAAATAGAATCTGAAATGGATTTTTCAGTAACTTGTCTTCTCATGAAGATCATGTTTCCAGAATTGATGAACTGGAACAACAAATTCAGGAACATAATATTTTTGCAAAATCCTTTCAAATGAAAAATAATATATTAGGCCTAAAGTTGTTGTTATAAGATTTCCACCATAATACATATATGCACCACTCAAATTATAATTTATATTAAACCATAATATTTGTAATAAATAGTCGTGGTACATGGTTCAATTTTGGGTTGTTTAAAAAGATATTATTGAAATACTGAAATTTAATTTTGTACATGTATAATAACAGATCAATATGATATCAAGAAACAACCTGAATCAACAAAACAAAATAGTTTAGAAAAGCTGACTTTGTATTTGTCTTTGTTTAGTATGAAATCAGGTGTTGTGGTCGTTTGTGACACCAACACATCCTTGTTAAGATGAAAACGTTTCCTTGTTAAATGGAAACGCTTCAGATTTACTGTGTAAACTTAATCATGGTTATCATTTTGGAGTGCTTTATGTGACATGATCATCATGAGAAAAGGTATGCTTTCATTTGATTCAAAATCTCAAGATTTGCTAGACTGAAGTTGGTCAATATTACTGGGCTTTGGAATCTTTTATTTTTAAATTTTGGAAATGGTTATGGGCTAAAACTGGATTTTGATTGTTCATTACATTTCTAGAGTTCCATTATTGTTGTAGTCTTATTATGCTAGTTGTGCTAAATACTTACAGTGCTTTCATATGTTTCTAGGTGATTGTAGGCTTGAAAATAATGGGCTAATTAATAATTGAAATGCAAGTTATCACAAAAACATTTAGAAATGCGAGCTCATTTTTAGTTTGCTTATAAAGCAATATCTAAACACATTATAAATTGCTCTCATTGCATTTTAATTGTCAACAACTGCGATTTTGCAATGACTTGCATTTCAATTATAAATTAGCCTCAAGTATGTTTGAGTGAGAAATCAGATGCAGTGGTTTCTATAATGCTATTGAATCTGTTTTTTGGCTTTCGTGATATTGATAATGAACCCCAACCTCACGTAATTTGGGGCAACGGTAAAGTAGTCTCCATATTTCAAATATTTAGAAAATGGTATCAGGTTTACTCTAAATCCAACATTTTTCAAGAAGTTGTTTTACATTTTTTGCAAGTTTCAAACACAGAACTAAAACCTTGATAAAATAACCGTTTGAAGTAGAGTTGCATACATTAAAAATAAATATTTATGCTGCCAAATATCACACATTGCAAATTAAAAGCCCCAAAATACTGTAAATTTCTTCTTGCAAAAATGTTGACATCTACCGTAATAGTACCATTTTCACCAATGTGATATTGTCATTCCTGCTGTTGTTTTGCTTAGTGGTGTCTGCGTATCTAAGGTTCCCGACGACCGATGTGATGGGTTTCATGCAGTGCTGTATATGAAGAGGTTATCTTCAATCTGCTTGCATTCTGATTCTTCCTTTGTGATTATTATAAAAAATGTTTGCTTTAATTATGCACTAAATAAAAGCAAATCGACAATGTAGTATATATGCAAATTTGATTTTGATTAAGGAAGGTAATCACAAAAACAGTTTTAGAATGCAAGCAGAGTTGGAAGTCCTCATTTATAAATTGAATAATTGTTAAATAATTGTGAATTATAGGATGACTGATTGTATGTTTGCCAATGGTATGTGGGACAAAATATTATAATTGCCACATGATTTTTATTTAAGATTTAATATGGTGATGCATATTCTTATGATTGTTTATTATAATGACATTCTTTTTACATATATGTTATATAGTTATATTATTTCTTGTTATGCTTTTAAAAATTGATTTATACATGTAGACCAGTGAGGTTGACGCCTTCATTGAGGTAATTTGTGTACCAGTACCGTAACTGGGGTGACTTTGAACAAAATTTCGACAAGGTGGTTTGTGAATGACTCACATCGACTGATAGCTGTTTGTACGGGATTTTAACTAGAGATGGTTGAGGTCCTTTACAAACCACCATCAGGTGAGATGTGTGTTTTGTGAACAACCTTGTCTTAAGTTCTGTTCAAACTCACCCCAGTTTACAGTATGTAATCATCATACTTTGAGAGGAGTGATAGAGTATATTCATAGCCTGTGATACTCCTATCTACTATGGCACTGTAGTAATTATAGCAACACAAGTATGCAATTTTACAGTAAAACAGAATGCAGTCAACAGATTTTGAATAGCCTACAATTGTATATTCTTTGCTCTTTTCTCATTATTGTTATTCCAATTTCAGCTCAGTGAATCATTCTCTCCTTAAATGGACTAGAAAGGTGCTAAGCCATTGTGTATCCGACATTAAGGTTAATGCTATCCCTCCCTCCTCTCAAAGTATGAAGTGCTCTAGTATGCTGGTTGATATGGGTGTGCTTTTTACAAGTTTAGTTGCTATATTTATGGACAGAACTAGGCAGTTAGAGCTGTTATTAACTCCTTGTAAACTACCCTGCTAAAAGTGGTAAGTTGTGGTGTACAAATTTAGTCTCAATGAAGGCGAGTAGACTTTGATTGTTCAGTGATCCTGACGCTACGGGCAATAAGTTGACATGAGTTCTCATGCAAAATCTAAGTTGTGTAATGCTGTTTTGTTCCCATCTGGGGGAAATCCTTGCAGCATATTGCAAGTAAACTCATGATTTCATTAAACTATTGGAGTTACATTTGTCATTTTACATGGTGTCTTATTAAAAGTTTTGTGACTTTTCTAAAGAATAGAGGTCTTAAAGACAATATTTGAGTTTTCAAAATCACCTCATAAAGAGTGTAAAACTAGCATCTGAATTGAACCAAGTTGCTTTCTTACCTTGCAGCTATTATATGGATTTAAAATTGATAATAATTATACAAGTACACTTGTATTAGACAAACACAGGCATAGCTTTATACCATTCAGGATTTTAGTGATGATACAGAATCCTAAACAGTTTGCAACTTTCGAACACTAAATGAACCCATAATGGGCCGTAAGTATCACAAAAATCTTGTAAGAACCATTTTGTTATATGCAAGTTAATTCACCGAACCACCTTCCTTGCAGTGGGCGCAGCTAGCTCTTATTGACATGGGGATGTTAAGCTCCTTGTATATGTGTCAATAAGGTTGCAATGACATAGAAGTATATGGTATATGCTATACGCTCCCAGTAGAGGCACTCATGTTTTGTGATAGGGATAATCCATGTCAATTTCAAATATAAGTGTCTACCCCAGGAGTATATAGCAATATCATCTACTCTATACTTCTATGTGATTGCAGCCTAATGCCAATTATGCAAGATATATGAGGCAGTCATATATCGCAAGATTTTTGTCACTCCAGTTAAGTGTCTAAATTTGTTGATACCATTCAACTTATCAGCCTGTAGATGTGGATTCCAAGCTGACCACATATTTATGACACCTTGCATCAGTTATATCTGTTCTCTATTTCCCTTTTCCATTTCTTCTATTTCACCTTTTGCATATCCACTCTATATCTGGTATATTTACATCTCATTTTTATACCAGCTTATCGTCACATTGAGATATTTAGCACCTTTATGTCATGTTCATGACAGTCTCTATGACTCTGTTATCAGAGCATCTTCCATCTTTAAAGACAATTTCAGGTCAATTTTGTATCGTTGCTCTTCTCATTTGAGAAATTGTCTTAGATATAGAGGGGAGATACCAAGCTGTATTCGAGCAAGTTTGACAAAGCTTAAGAGGTGCTTGCGCCAAAATCATGAGCTGTGGCTGATAGTTGGCTCAATAAAGCTAGAAAAATATCTTTCTCACACATTTTAAGAAACTCGTTGCGCCAATTTTCACCGCTCCTGCGCCAATGGTGCGCCACACAGCCTTAGCGGAAACAGTGCTGCCAAGTTTTATAGTGCCATCAGCCATGGGGGCTTGACTTGCAGTATTTGGGTCTACTTGAGTTCTAACAAATCAACTTGGAGTGCCAAGATTCGGTTGCACGTAGAGGCAAATAATGTAAAACTTTATGTGAAGGACATGTGATAATTGAGTGCACCTTAGCAATATATGCACATTATGACGAGATGTGATGCAAAAATCTGAGTGGCCCCAATTTGATCTACACACCGGAAAAATTGGTGCCAGTATAGTATCTCCCCTTTATATCAGTGGAAATAGTACAAAAATGATCCACTTTTATTTTAGGAGTTCCCCAATTTAGACAGTTGTTGACTTTTGAGCCTAGAGATGTTCAAACTTCAGCATCTGGTGCACTATTTTTGCACAATGGTAAGAGGTATGCAACTATCTTGGCTATGACTGCTGGGGACACTTGTTTCAAGTGAGTTCATGAGCAAAATTATCACTTGTTTGTAAGTCACAGATTGCATATGATGCTGACATGTAGTGTGATATGTCTCTTAGTGTCTTGTAATAAAACCATATGTTTTGTGTTAATATTTGTAATTCAAGAAAGAAAAGATGTTCACTAAGTGAGGAGTGGGGAAAATATCTAATTTGGAATATGACGAATATCAATAAGATTTACAAATTACCATAAACGTAGAAATTTATGTTTGAAATAATTGTGGAAGTTAACATACGTTAGTGACTTAATTTCCAAGACTCAAAAGTGCAGATGAGATTAAAAAAAATAATAATCCGTTGAGTCTGATCTGTTACTAATTCATCAAATTGTTTAATAAGTATGTATTATGTATTGGTGCATTAGCATCTTGGGTTTGTAAGAAGAAATCGATACCTGAATCAATACAACGAAAAGGGGTATTTATAAGTAGTTGACAAAGAGCCACATATGATATAAAAAAGAGTTTATTTTTCTGATTTCTAGTGTTTCCTTGCATGTTGTTATCTGTTCTTTCTGCAGAAAACATCATCCAGGCATGATGAATTGGTAGTGCATGTTGGGTTGATTTTTGATGTAAATGACATTCTGTATTAAATTTTGCAGGACTATTATGCGTTATACACATGTGCATGCTCTGAAATGAAAATCCACTATTGGCAATATCATGCCGCAGGATGTCTCTTGTTCATTAATGGGGCTATTGATAGATTAACACAAAGCACAGGTCTGCATCTCCTAGGTCCAGATCTAAGATGTGTATCTCCATAGACCGCTTCTAGGTGGAAGCTACACGGACACTTGTGTGCAGAGTTCTGTACAGCAGATCTGGATCTGATGCCCATGTAGCCACCATCTAGATGCAAAGCAGCTCAAAGCGGCTTAGGAGACACCCGTTTAGTGATAATCTAGATGCAAAGCGGCTTACAGAGATGCGTGTTGATCTGGATCTGGCCTCTTTGTAGGTAGCCCCATTGTGGGACATCTTGTATTGAACAGAAAATATGACGGTTGTCTGTACTGAATGTTTTTCTTTATTATGAGTGTACATTTTAGAATTGCTTCAGGACTTTTCAGCAGTATATGAGCTGTTGTTGGCTTGAAGCATTCTGCAGTTAAAACATGTTCCATTCTTTCGATTTATAGATTTGGAATAGCTGATAATGAACAAAGTTGCACTTTTTACATACATGTATATACAGGACTTATGATCAATTGAACCACATGTTTAGTTACTGCACATGCATTGGCTCTACTTTTTGCCCCAAACAATCCTTGAATAGTTTCTTTGTTCTACAATACTCAGCAATGTATCAGGAACAATATCAAAACAAATGCAGAGCACATGGTCTGATAATAATATGCAGTGACCGATTTGTTTACAGGTCACATACTAATTGTGCTTGTCAAGTTGATGATATTCTCCTACAGTATGTGAAATGTTATCTATTGTTCAAGAATCAGGACAATGCTTTCCATTGTTATCATTGATTTGAAGCTTCTTTGCTCTTTAGGTCAGATTTGCAGATGCTATACTTTGATCAACACTAAATAGCCGGGAATTATGAGGCTTTTCTTCATCCACAAGTAAACATAATCCCACTGACACGCGCGCTGTAGATACTGATGCGAGAGTCACACGTACAACACACGCTGCGCTTCTGTGTTCAACTAAGAATGCGCTTATTTGTATCAATTCACGATGTGAAGAGGCCCGCCTATTTGGTGTTGATCAGAGTATAGAATGTGTGTACTAATTAGCATCAATCTCTATTGATGTAGAAGTAAAGATGTGTCATTATAAACAAGAAGATCTAAATGTAACAAAGAGAACATAATATTTCAGAGCTCAATCTGCATCACTATTATCAGAGCATGCTAATAAGATTCATTGTGAAATTTAAAGTGATAACAGATGAAAGTGATGACAGGCATGTACTTCATACATGCATACGTCAGGATTGTAATATCTTACCTTTGCTAATGTTTAACAAACAAATTCAAATCGGTATCCATCAGTTATTATTCTGATTATTAGGACTGTTTACTTCATTTATACCTGAAGGAATTCTCAACCAAAGTGTTATATTCATGTAACCATATAGATTCTCACCGCATGAACCAGATTGCAACATAAATGATTCTGTGTATAGTCTATGCACATACTGGTCATGTTCCCATCACTTTGCTGGGGAATACTTCAATTATACAATCTAATTGTATTTAAAATATCTCTTAATGCCAAACCATACATTTAATTTAAAGCTACCAAATAGTTGATGCAACAAGAATTCAAACAGTGTGTTTCTACTAATGGTTGGTTGGTGGGTGATCTGGTTGATGCTGACAAAAATACGAGTCAAGGTTTAGTGGAAACAAGTCGGTTTATAGTGATACAGTTTCTTCCGTCAACCATCTTTTTATTAGTTAATGTTGTTAATGTTTCAAGTGAGCCATCAGCGGCTTTTCATGGCAATAGAAACAGGTCAGTTGAAGGATCACCCACCAAATTGTGGCGCACAAAATAGGGTTGATGGGTAGAAACACACTAATTGTTAAATCAATTTTAACATATCTTCTAACATTTAAGGTTTGGTGATAAAGATATCGCTGAGTCACCAAATATTTGTTATACATTTATGTGACGCCAAATATTTGGTGACTAAACAATGTTTTCATCCCAAGCCTCATTTTTACTAGGAAAATGTTGGAATTCAATAACAATAGACACTAGTTGCACCAAATCTTTGGTAGCTGATAAAATCTTGTTTGGCCCTTATTGCTTGCTACTTGCATCATTATCTCAGTCAACCTCATTCAACTTGTGCCTTACCAAGATCTGCAGGAATCAGTGTTTTTATAAAAGGTTGATTTTAAAACTATATATTGTTATTTTTATGCCTCCGCGAGAGGCATTATGTTTTCTGGTTGTCCGTCCGTCCGTCCGTCCGTCCGGGCTCGTTTCTCAGAACTGGTGAGGCGTGGAACAATGCAAGTCGGTGGACTGGTGGTAAGGGTTGCTAGTAATTTTCTCTGAAAGTTTCGGCGCAAAATATGCAAATTTAGTCGGTTTTTAAGCAGAAAATATGTGTTTTTTTGTGATTTTAGGGACTTAGAAATAATTGGACAAGGAGCATTTGCTAAAATTCCACCCCTTCAAAATTTTAACCCCACCTTATTTTAATGGGCGCATAACATATGCGAAAATTGGCCCGATCGGCCATTTAATTAACGAATACAACGCGTTTTAAGATGGCGCTCTTGCATGTAATCCTTTATAATTTCGTAGATACAAAGGGCAATATCTCCTTAACGGAGCAGAATTTTATTTTATGCATATCTCCGAAACCGCATGCCCTACGTTAATGATATTTGATGCCTGGGTAGACCTAGAGCCAAACTCAATCCACCGACAATTTCAGCGCAAAATATGCTAATTAAGTACCTAATTTGCATAATTTATGCATAAAATGTAGCATAATTTATGCGTAAAATGCTTTAAATGGGATATTTTACAAACCGTGAACCCTACATTCATGCAATTTAATGGGTAGGTGCGGATAGAGCTGCGCTTATGCCAGCTGCAATTTGAGCGCAAAATATGCTAATTAAGTACCTAATTTGCATAATTTATGCATAAAATGGTTTAAATGGCATATTTTACAAACCGTCCACCTTACATTCATGAAATTTGGTGGGTAGGTGGGGATTGAGCTGCGCTTGTGCCAGCTGCAATTTGAGCGCAAAATATGCTAATTAAGTACCTAATTTGCATAATTTATGCATAAAATGTTGCTTATTTTTCAACTTTGTCCGATTTCAAAGGTTTGGGTCAAAGGTCAAAAGAAAGGTCAAATTCTCAACTTAGTCCGATTACAAAGGTGGAAGGCGGAGGCATCGTGATCGACACTCTGTGTCGAGAACCGCGCGGCCCGAGAACCGCATATTCTAGTTTCTTTCTAAAGTGCATCTCTTTTGTGGATATTCTTATTTTTTAAATTTCCACCATATTTTTGCAATCATGTATATAATAAATAAAGTAACTCGTTGCATTTACTGCCATTGATTTGTCTATTTATTTCAACAGACCTTTAATTATGCTTTGGTAGAGGGATTCCCTATTTTTCACTGAAATAAAACCAACCCATTGAGTTTGAGGAAAATTGATCAAAAAGCAT
Organism: Ophiothrix spiculata; assembly: GCA_000969725.1. Lineage (NCBI taxonomy): Eukaryota > Metazoa > Echinodermata > Ophiuroidea > Amphilepidida > Ophiotrichidae > Ophiothrix > Ophiothrix spiculata. Next base: position 67,323 of record JXSR01S012625.1, read on the forward strand.
CAAATTTTCATAAAATTTAGTGTTTTTTTATCAAACAAATGGTATTAATTAATAGAATTAGCCAAAAATAGTTACAGCAAAGGTCTAATATGTGAACTACACTGCCAACGATTCACGTACCGGTATACAAAAATCCAATCATATTTGCAATCTTGGTTTGTAATATTATTCCTCACAGCCTCAACAAAACACTGAACAGGTAGGTCTATGTGGTGATTATAGGTTAATAAATGCGCATTTCATACACGAGTGAAATGAGACAAAAGCAATGCACGCGAGGGGCCGAGTGCATTGGACAGCAATCAAAATTCACCGTAAGTGCATTGATTTTGTCTCGGCATAATGGAATTTATTAATCTAATTCATACACAACGGAAAAATAATACTGTATCTTTTGTGAAAATAACTAAGGCCTTTAATATGACCATCAAAATCCAAAACTTCTCTAAATAAATAATCACCCGACAAAAACAATGAAACATTCATACACACTAAACGTCCACCACATAAACCGGAACGCAACAAGTGCAGTGCATTGTGAAGATCCACTGCACTGCATTAGGCGTACTTTGGCTAGGTGACACACGGAGTGTATGAATTTCATACAAATATAGGCCAAACCATAGTCAGCCTCGAAACAAAATTTTCCCTACCAAACATTTGCCATCGAATTTAAAGTATGAACGGGTAACAAACATTTGGTCCAATGTATATGGCAATTCAATAACATGTGCAATCTAGCGCAAAATTTTATTTGATCTCAACTCAGTATTATTTTGTTTGGAATCACTCGTCATTTTGAAGTCACGACCAAATGTTTGGTAGTGAAAATTTTGTTTGGAGGCCGACTATGGTTTCGGCCTGCGTCTATATAGTTGAACCGTAGATTTAAAAGCAAATAGTTATATAGTTCATTGAGTTGAACAAACCACAACTGCAGGGGATCAATACAATACCTCCCACTTACCTGTTTGGGGCATCCCTCTTACCTGCCCAGAAGGAAGGGGTGTCCACCTCTAACCTGCCTGGAGAGCGGGTGCCACCTTTTACCTGCTCCCCTTTTACCTACCTGGAGGCGCCCTATTTACCTACCCAGTAGGGGTTGCTTGCACTTAACTGTTTTGGCGGGGTTTTGGCATCCCTCTTACCTGTCCTGAAGGAGGGGTGCCCCATCTTACCTGTTTGGGCTAAGTCCCTCTTACCTGCCCGAAAGGAGGGGGTGCCCCTCTTACCTGTTATGGCATCCCTCTTACCTGCCCGGAAGGAGGGGTGCCCCCTCTTACCTGTTTAGGCACCCCTCTTACCTGTTCGGAAGGTAGGGGTGCCCCCTCTTACCTGTTTGGGCATCCCTCTTACCTGCCCCGAAGGAAGGAGTGCCCCCTCTTACCTGCCCAGAGAGGGGTGTCACCTCTTACCTGCGCCTTCAACTACCTGGGAGCACCCCTCTCTCTTAGTCTTACCTGGGGGCATCAGTACCTACCTGGGGGCTTCTCCTCTAACTGAGGTGCATCTAGCCTACTTATATAATTTTGTTCAAGTTAGTGTCGAATTTGTTAACGAAAATAAAGTGAACTTTAGAATTTTCAAAGAAAACATCATGTCCCTGATCATAAGTCATGAATATTTGCCAGAAAAATCACCACTTATTAAATGAAAACAACACAATTCTACACAGTATTAATTAAAGTACATTTTAAGTGCATGAATACATTTTTGGAAAGGATACCAAATGTAATGATACTAAAGTACTGACATCATACAGGGTGTGTGGAAATTAAACAGAGTGTAACCTGAAAAAATGTGTGTTGATTTTATTCTCTTCATAGAGCCCCTTAGTATTCTAAACAGCTACCCACATAAACTTTAGACATGTTAGACGGATTTATGATATGAAACACAAGAGTTTGAATTCTGAAAATTAATATTAATATTCCCTTGATTCTTTTCCAAGGAAACTTGGAAATAATAGTTATAGTTGCAAATGATTTTTTTTTTCAGTTTTTCTGAATATTTTTTGGTTGATAATCGAATTTAATCTAGATTCTGCTTCTGCTTCAGATACTTCGCAACACTCCATTGGAGTCACACGCGAAGATCTCTGGTCCTAGAGAGATATTATATACTTTTGAATGTATATCTAGTTCTATGTTTTCTTGCTCATCTGATGCAATTGCAACTTCTACTTATCTGTATTACATAATTATGAGTTTATTATAACATTCATGAATGTTTTTAAGGCTGGGTAGTTAAATGGCATAAACCATTTTTACTCTGCATGTAACTCTTAATTGCATAAACTATATGATAAAAGTACACATTTTTAGAAGCAGGTTTTTACCCTGAACATGATGATGGTATCAGTTTTTGACCAAAAATGTCAATTTTTGGAAAAATATGCCAAAAACCGTATTTTTGCCAAACATTTCTGGAAACTGGAAAGCTTACTAATATATGCATATGTGAAAGGTTGAACTTTTTTGCTTTTGGGGATCTAGAAACAAATGTCTACGAAGAGTTTTCTCAAATTTTTGATTTTATATTGGTTTTATGAAAAAATGCCAAAAATAGGTCAAACTGTAAAAAACTCCATTAGGAAAAAAAAAAAGGGTTTTGGTATTTTGTTTGCCAAAATCGACATTTTTGGTCAAAAGCTGATATCATCATCATGTTCAGGGAAAAATCCCCCGGGGGCACTCAAATATAATGCTGCAGGCATGGCGTGACCAAGAAAAGGGTGAATCAGGTGACAGCGTTTAGGGTATCAAAAGCAGTCAAGTTAAAATGTTAGGCCTTGCTACCAGTGTTAAAATGGTAGGCCTGGTCGATTTAGGTTGTAAGGGGGTATATTTTGGCTTCAGAAATAACCACCCTTTAGGGGGTGTTTTGAAAAACTGCGGGTCACGCTTTGCCTGCAACATTATAGGCCTACTTGAGCATAGGCTTAGGAAGATTTTCAACATTGGGGGGGAGCAACAATTTGCGAAGCGAAGCAAACGGAGCGCTCGGCCCAATGGCCTGGGGTCCAGGGGCAAAGCCCTGGTGAGGGTTGAGGGGCTCGAAGCCAGAGGGCTTCTACACACTTTGAACGACAGGAGAGGCCATTACCTGGGGCAAAATAGGCCTACTTATTTTAAATACCCATTGACTTACGGACACAAGTGAGAACGGGTCAGTGGGGTCCAGGGGTAAAGCCCTGGTGGGGGTTGAAGGGGCGAAGCTATAGGGTTTTACTGCATTTCATGCTTTTTTGTTGGGTTATAATATGAAAGGCCCGGTGGGGGTTGAGGGGGCGAAGTCCCCCGAAGCTATTATAGGGTTTTACTGTAGGCTATTTTGTGCTGTGGGGTTATATGAATATGTATGATGATATTTTTTTTTTTGGGGGGGAGGGGGGAAAGTATACTTCCCCCCCCCTGAAAATATGGGGGCACAGCCCCCCCCCCCCTCCCGTGCCACCGGTTCCTAAGCTAGTGTTGACGGTGCCCCCGGGAAACTCCACTTCTAAAAATGTATGGTTCATGCACTAGTTTGAGAGTGAGAGTGTTTATAAATGCTAGTAGGTCTACCCCAGCCTAACGTCAAAAATAATGAATTCGTTGTTAGCACTGTCATGCTCAAATCTGCTGGAAGCTGAATATATTAAAATTCCCCCGTTTAAAAACATCTGCAAAATTGTTTAATTTAAAAAAAAAATGAATTACCCCCTCGGATATTTTATCAAATCACGGAATCAAAGTCATACATATTTTATGTAACACAATTGATCAAGCATCATTCGTGTAATATTTAATTATGTTAGGTATTTTATGGACCAAGTGTTATTAGTTGTAAATAAACAAACAGGAGGCTTGCTACACGTGGATATCATCAGTGAACTTGAAGTTCATACAGTGAATTGAATGCCAGCAGTGGTGCAAACTCCGTGCAACTAAAGAAAGTGAAGTCTAATATTCCAGTTAGGAATAGAATGATCCGAATCTCTCCAATGTCCATCAGAATACATGATCACGTAAGTACCGTTGTTTTGTTAGTGAATTTGTCATTTTCAATGTTGACCAATTGATCAAGATCAAGGACCAAAAGTCTAGCAGTTGCTGGGACTCAAAGTAACCTGGGGTCGATTTCACTAACGTTAAAATGCATCGTTAACCCACCGTAAGACTGAAACTCATCGTTAGCTACGACCACCTCTTGACCGCACGCAACGTAAACAAAGGGTTCGATTTTTCTAATGCATTATTCATATACCTTACGATGCGGTGAACACTTACGAAGGGTTTTCATGTCTTTGCGAAGTCTAGTTGTTGTTACGAGCTGAACCCTTCGTTAGCTACGATGCATCGTAATGTTAGTGAAATCGACCCCAGGACTTTTGGCACTGCAACTTGCAAGCAAAAGCTTACTCGACTGCGAGTAATTTTCAACTTGTTATATAACTTTTTTCTGTTGTAAATTGATGACAATTTCAATATAATTTTTTTCTGTTGTAAATTGTTTCACTGTGGATGAGACATGCTCCCTTTTCTGTGGGCGAAGCCATAGCCGATATCGGATATATCGGCTCGTCGGGTTCCATCGGCGGATCCATAGGGGCCCCGAGGGGCCATAGAGCCAAGTCATGGTGTCAGGTACATTGGAGACAATTCGTTCCTGCATGTAGGGACACACTGTCGGATGTAAAAGAACGTCACGGGCTAGGCTACGGCCGTTCGAAATAAGAGTAGGGGAACCTGCCCCAGCAACCGTGACCGTATGTCAAAATACGTCATCTACTCTAGGACCAGAGTGCATAGTCACTATACCTTCAAAAGTATATCATCTCTCTAGGACCAGAGAGCTCATCTAGATGCTGAAAAGGCTTTGATGAGAATAAGCATAGAAGTAAAAGTAGAAGTAGAAGGGATAATTCATAGTTAGGAATATGTGCCAGGACTACCAGCCCCTCCCCCCCCCTAAAAAACTATAAAGAATTTGAAGATCAAATTTTGGATTCATAATCAGAAAAATAAGAGTTTTAATTTGACATCAAAAATATGCTACTTCCGGTTGAGCCCTGGGGATGAGAATTTGATCGGAATCTACACCTTTAATTTGACATCAAAAACTGCACTAGTTCCACTTGAGTCCTGGGGATGAGGATGTGATTGGATCCTACACCTTTTATTATTTTTGACATGTTTCTTTCATGATTTGGGGAAATATTGTTTAAAATGCCTTGCCGGCATTAATGTGACAAGGATTGTGTGCTCCATAGAATGTCTCATCAATTAATATCAGTTGCATTTTCCTGACAAGAATAAAGTTTTAAAATTATGGAAAAAGTATCCCATCAAACATGACCCGACCCTAACTCACTAACCGTGACCCAAACCTAACTCACTAACCATCAGGGGCATCGGAACCGTGTAGTCCATGTGGGCTTTGACCACGCCACTTTTCAGCCAGAAAAAATAGCAATAAATAAATCTATTAATTTAATGTATTTTATTATGGTCCTCGCATCAATAACCATAAAATAGTAGGCTACCTACTGTATTTTGTTTTTAGTAACTACTTTCTTCTGGGGCTTATAGCTGTTTTACTTATTTTTTAATGGGCCACAGGCCGCACCACTTTTATTTTCCTTCCGACGCCCCTGCTAAACATACCCCAACCCTACCCCTAACCTTAAACCCTAACCCTAAATTTCGGATGTCACCTAAAGTATACTTGGTCCTCTCCAGACTAACACAATTTTATTTTCTAGAAATTCCTAACCCTTTGCTTTCAATTTGCTTGTTGAATTGTTTTTGGCATACCATATCATGGTAAAATGCTAAGCCTATCCATTAGTGCAAGGGTCGAAGTGTCAAAAGGTATGAATAGATCCATTTAACCGATCTGTCAAAAGTTGATGAGCTGATATGGTTGAGGGTTGGCAAACTGAAACCTGTATTTAAAAACAGGGTTTTGACAAGTTTGTTTTTTAAAAAACATTCTGACTTTTCTTGAAAATATTCAAAGGAAAGTTCTGCATGTAGATTCCTCTGAGTACATATACTTGACAATGTTATCCATCATCAGATTAAGTGGGGGAGGGGAGACGGGGTACTCGAATCAAAAAGTGATGGAAATGTGCCACCTCAGTGGCAAATCAAGGGGCATTCAGTGTAGGATTTCTGTAAATCTGACTCATTGAGTATGAACATGATAATGCTGAAGATGGATGATTTGTTATGTTGCACTGAAATTCAAATTCACAGCTCTCAGCTGAAATCAAAGTACTGAAATAAGGATACCTGTGTTTAGGCCTTTTTGGATAGTATAGAAGGCGAGAATGAGAGATTAAAAGGCCAGGATAAAAAACGGGTAGTCACAATGGTAGTGTAAGCTAGGAAAATATAGGGCATCGCATTGGGTGTAGAGCCTGGGGTGTAGAGGGTGTGAAAAAACAGGTTTATTGGGTGTTCACTTAGGCCCTATATAAAATTAAATTATTTTATTGACTGCAAAATTTAAATGACTGGAAGTTGATATCAGCTGACATATTGTAGTGTGACCCCCGCCCCCTCTCAAGTCTATAGTCCAACATGGGTGTGTACATTGTAGCACAATGAACCCTACATATCAACAATTTTACATCATCATATAAATCTTCATTTAAATCCTGGTTTAGAATGTTGGGGTCAGTAGGGTCATACGATTATGTTATGTTATGCCAAATGCTCTTGGAACTTTGTACCAGATAGTAATCAGTATTTTGAGTTGGAAGTTATAAAATTCCTGACAAAAAGTTGTTACAGCATAATTTGTATTTTGCAGTGGGAAATATTAACACATGTTGGAATTGAGCAGGTGAGCATAGTGAGTGCTTTAGGCCAAAAAAATACCTTTTTACCTTCTGGGGGAAAAGGAAAAATATTTAAGTTGGGTCGGTTGGGATTCTTTTTTTTAACTTTTTTGAAGCAGTTTTTGACCTTTAAAATCTCTAAAAACAATGCATGTTAAAGTCATATCACAACATAGTAAGATCATTTATATAGCTAGCTATTTCTGACATGACACCATAGCAAAGATTTTTTAAGTTAACACATTTATTGTGAATTTCTTTGCTAGAAAAAGTAAATTTAATAGAAAAAAATTGTAAAAAACAAAAAGGAAAATAATCCTGACCCAATTTTTGCTTGATTTAGGGTCGGTTGGAAAAGGACTACACAGCAATTTTTAAGACCTAATATAGCTGGAAGGCAGGTCGGAACGTTTTGTGACTACCAGAGAGCTTAGAGAAGAGCTCTTGCTGTGATATTAGACTAAGGCCAAGTAAAATAAATTATGTGTTTTACGTCCCCGCCCGCCCCAATTTTTCAAGAATTTGAAATATTTTTATTATTTTCCCTTGTTTGTTTCATAACTGAACTTCTGAAACAGTTATACTGGAAATAAATACTTTAAAGTGTTTGATGATCATTAATAAATGTATTCCAAACACTTCAAGGTAGGGATAACGCATTGAATTTGGAAATAACAAAAAAATTAGGAGGGCTTTCCAATTTTGGAATGTGTCAATAAAGCCGTTGGTATATGAATTTTACATAGAAATAAATAATAAATTTTGGAAAAATAATAAATAATAAGGACCTCCCTCACCAAATTTTGAAATAATCCACATAATTTATTTTACTTGGCCTAACAATCTTTGTAAAAACCATATTAGGGGTGGTATCCATTACCAGAATCCATTACAATTAAGTCGGCGGCAATTCCAACAGTTTGTTGAAATTCTTGGAATTCACAAAAAATGTAAGAAATCTTCAAATATTTATGGAAGTCATCTAAATAAATATAGATATTGTATGTCATCTCACTTTTTGATAGTTTTCTTAGTTTTTAAAATGATATTCAAATTTCCAATTCATTTTTTTCCAAAAAGAGATTTTTTTTGTCTGTTTTTGTGAGAATAAAAAGAAATTTTAGAATAAATGAGTGTTTGAAATAAGGTTTCAAGCAGTTTTGGTAACTACAAAAGCAGGAAGTATAATTGCCATCTACCTATATCAAATGCTTCTTTTAAGTCAACATTTATTAGATCCTTATCGGTGAAAAGTAAACACCATTTGTAAACCAACAGCAGTCAACTGCTGGTGATTGCAGAGTGGCATTATGTTCCAAAGAATGGGGTCTGGTGTTCTATGCCACTTAATCAATGCTTGATTAGTACCTTTACTGCATTTTTTGATATGCATTAAACCCCAAGCTACATTTTCTTCAGAAATGTAAGCATACAAATTGTTGGAAATATATATAAGCCAGTCTCATACCAAGAACTAACCTAAGCTTATCAATATACAAATAGCACGAGACAGATAAATATATTGGTAAACTTTGTTATCATATAAGGATAAATCCCTGGGGAAATCCCTAAATTTTAATGCCTACATCTCATTTGGCCTTGCGTCACAAATAGGTCCTTCAAATATGATGGATTTGTTACATATTACCCTAAAAATTGTAGAAAACATGCATTTTTGCTAAAACTTCTTTACGTATTTGGGAAAATTTGGTATCATATGAAAGGTCTATTTATATTCTAGGGATGTACAAAAAGTGAAGTTCTCATGATTTTAATTAATGAAGTTATACTTGAAAAAGCAATTAGGGAACACGATGGAGCGGGTGGAGGCGGCGACGGTGGAGGCGGCGCGCATAGGATTACATGCAAAAGTGTATAAAAGTTATGATTTATAAACACATGTATCATTAAAAATAAAAATGCTGGGATCATAATTTTTTGAATATAGTTCAATGAGATATGTATATTGATAAAGCATGTATTGAATATTAACTTGTCATCCAAATGTTGTTGTTTCTTAATGGTTTATATGTGGGTAATTTTCTCTATACATTACTGTACAAAACATGCATTTACACTCAAAAACTTTAAAACGACATATCTTTTGACCGAGTCGACGTAAATGGTAAAAGTTATACATTTTTCAAAAGGAAATTTGTCGAGGAATCCAATTATGTGATTGATTTTTAGGTAGTGTATACACGAAAAATCTTTTGACCGAAAATGTCCCAAAAATAAATGAGTCGTTTCATAGATTTTGACCATCCTCAATATTTTGACCACAATGAAATTGGTCACCAAATGAATTATTTTATGGAAGGCTATCATTACATCCTTTAAGTAACGTTTTTGTCATCTGGATACACCTTTCCCCAACAAAATCTCATTGTTCCAAGTTGGTTGACCAAAATGCACTTTTATTTTATTTTGCACCCTGTATAATTTTTACCCATCCCTAAAAATTAGACTTATTCAGGTAAAATTGAAATCCTCGGAAAGTAAGCTTTCCAGCAATATCTATCTTTGTAGGTTTTAAGTGTACATATTCAGAGTTACGATCCATTGAATACAAATTGGCATGGTTTTACCAATGCTTTTGTGTGAAACAAAAAATATGACCAGTTCATGACTTACGTCCATTTGTTAAAAATTAGAATCAACATTAATTGCATGTTCCTGGTGGCATTTCTGTCATCAAAACAAGCATTGATTTATTGATTTCTTTTTTCGCTATTGATGCTGAAATCAGTTTTTGTTTGAAGCTCTGATAGAGACTGGATCCAAACATTGTCTGATTGAAAACATAGGTTTGAAAACATGATTAAACATCGGTTTGAAAACATGATTTAAATGTTTTATTGGTGTCCACATCTCATCTTTGGTAACCATACAAGTTTTGACTTTTGTTGTCTGCGTAATTTGCACCAACTGAGCATCAGTTTAATTGGGTTGCCTCGATGGGTTGCCTGAACCCAGTATATTGATTAAAAATTGGATTGTTTCATTGTAGATTTGGACTTTGCCCATATATGTCACTCTGAGTCTCTGGTAGAAAGCATTTGATGCAATTCATATCACATGAATGTGACCTTCCATGGTAGTATGCTTCCAAAGTGACATCAATTTTAACCTTACAATATTGTCTTAGATTGATGGATTATTGTATTTGCCTTTTTCAGTGAATTTGCCAAAGATTACAACTACAGTTGAAGAGTGGGGAAATGGACTGACACTTTTTGGAGCTGTACTTTAAGGAAGGAGAATGTAACCTGTTATCAAGACACATTTTTGATAACTAGAGTGCCCGCTGACCAGGGCCGTACGAAGGTATGTAAGCCAAGGGGGGCAAAGTCATTTACCGTCCCGAAATTCATGTTTCGTCCCGATTTTTAACCGTCAATTTGTTTGTATTGCGCGCGTAGCGCGCGAAAATTTTGCTATTTTCAGCCAAAAATCGATATAAAACCTTCATATTTGTGCTAAAATTGGCCTATTTTGACTAAAAATTTGCGGGACAGTAATATCGGGACGGTAGAAGTAGTAAACTATCGTCCCGATATTTTAATTTTTGTCCCGCCAGCGTCCCGATTTTTCGAGCCAGGGGGGGCGAGTGCCCCCCTGCCCCCCCCGCTTCGTACGGCACTGCCGCTGACCTGTGCTGCAGTAGACCTAGCTGAGTGTGGCTTAGTTCATTCAATCTGTCTTGCAGGTTTTGAAATCTTTTACTGGCAATTAAACCGAATGTCAAAATGTTTTACTTTTATCTACTTTTGTAGGCATTTTTCATTGATGATCAATTCAGCACTAAGTCCAGTGTGCATTTTTCATGTGAAGCCAAGTGGCAGGTGACAGTCACTATTGGGACATTGTCAGGAATTTCACATTTTATTTCTTTTTGAAACAATCTGGTGGTGTTCTTTTGAATTTAGGTAGCTATTCGTCACAATTTATGTCAAAATGGTCCACTTTTATGGACATATTATTTAACAATCAGATTGGTCAATTTTGTAGTGTGTCCAGTTTGTAACATCTTGATCTGCCATGATGGTAGAAAGTAGTGAAATTGTGTAGAAATGTTATTCCTTACCATGCTTACATGAATCAAGAGATAATTTTAATCTTTCTTGGGGTTCTTGTAAATGTTAAGAATCATATTGATGTCAAAATGGTCCACATTTGTGGGCATAATTAGGATTTTTTTGTGGAAACAGAACATTTTTTACATTGAGGTGAAATTTGATATGGCCAAAAAAAGTTTTTTGGTTTTCCTCGACTGCCCGCCCCTATTTTTCTAAACTGGAAAAAAGGTTTTACTGCACAAAAGTATACCGTGCCTAATTTTCAGATTTTCCAAAAAATGTTTTTTTTCTTTTGAAACTTTTTTGAAAATATTTTTTTAAGTTGTTATTTTCATTTTGTTTCCATTTTAATACTGTTTTTAAACTTGTATAAAAAGATTTTTTGGTACAGTAGATTTATTTGCATCTTTATAG